>JBBMHQ010004562.1:0-18415 GCA_037834295.1 Postelsia palmaeformis
AGGGAGGGAGGGAGAGAGAGAGGGAGGGAGGTAATGGTGTCGAATTGGGGCGGGGCAGCGAGAAACGGGACTACAGTGTGATAGGGCTATACCGTGAGGCTGGACAAGCGGGGCTCGATTCAACGATGGTATGGACGTTTGGATTGAAAGCAGCGACGTCGGGGTGACACAGACGTGTGATACATCGCGTGTGGTGCCATCTATATAGTGAGGTAGCCCTCAAAGCCGGATGGTTGAGGGCACGACCTGTGCTTTCGGGCAGGCGCAGGTTCACCAACAACGACGAACGGCTACCAGCATTTATGTCTACGAAACAATACGTCTGACCTTCTTGGTGTCAGCCTCGTCCTTACCTCTCCGTGCAGCCCCAGTGCCCCGGCACCGTGTTCCTGGCTATCAACATCGCGTCGTCCCCGTGAAGAAGCTTCATAGACGCCGCCAGCGACTCACTCGCAACTTTCATGGCCGGACCGTACTCTTTGTCGGGCCGAGGGTGCGCCCCGCTGTTCACCACCAAGGTATCGAACTTTTCGAGGGTCCTGTCGTCCGCGAACACGATGCAACGGGTGTTGTCGGCCGCCTTCCCGCTCTCAAGTTTGCACTGGACGCTGCCGAATTTCGAGGTGCGGACGTCGAGGAAATCGTTTCGCATAAAGCGCACCCTGAGCTTGCCCCCACACGCGGACCATTCGTCTTGTAACTGACTCACGGTAATGGGCTCGGCGCGAAGGATGGCCGCCAGCGTAGTCGTGGACAGGCGGGTTAGGCTGTCCCCTGAAGGCGGCGCGGGGTGGAGGCGAACAAGACCATCGGGGAGAGTTAGTTTATTGTTGGGCTTTGTATAGATGTTCCTGAGGCGTCCTCCCAACGCTCCAGAGTTACTGTAGTGCAGCCGGTCTTGCGACCTCAGAGGATTTTGTGGCGATGGCTGGAGGAGTGAAAAACTAGCGTCAACGACAAATATCAACCGGAATCCACGTGCGCCGTCGAAGGCGTATATGCCCTGAACACTTTTCGGATCTGTCATAGACTAAAGCCACCCGGGAAAAACAAATACGGGATGTATCATCAACCTGGTAGGAAAGGCGTGCGGCAGCACCTCAAGTATACTATCAAGTATGCTATGTGTTGGCCGGTGAAGTGGAGTGTGATCGGCGTACGAGGACTCGGGTATAGTTCTTGCGCGTCTTGCCTTTCGTACTGTACATATACACGTGTTTCTGCATTCATTTGTTGGATTTGTTTTTCGTGTTTCATCAGCACCTGATAAACACAAAGGTTGACGGCCGTTGGCAGTTACAAGTGTACTCCAAAGCTAGTTCCTTAGCGGCAGCTGTACTCCCGCCGTTTGGGTTGAATGACCGCACAAGCATCGTCGCACGCTGCCCTGTATTTTGCACGAGTACGCATGCATTTCGCTTCCGACGAGTGTGTGGGACAGCGGCGAGGAAAATTGGAAGAATCAACTATTTTGAACCGAGTAGGGAACTCTATCAGTATGGCATTTAGACAGATAGCTGGTGAGGTATTGCACGGTTAACAATTCATTATTTAGGCACGATGTCGACTGTATTTCAAAGAGGAGATTTACTTTAATGTATTTTCACGCTTTCTGGACTTCAATCCCGTTCAGGGAATAAGCTACTTGGAATTTGAGTGGTTAATCCCCAGGACGGGGCTGCACTTCTCGAAGACTCAAGATATTTCAGGCTTCGACCACCACAGATATGTCGGAAGAGCCGCTCAGCGCCGTCGAAGAGCGCCGGTGGTACTCTCACCTACGAGGAGCAAGCCTTTCCTTCCGTCCATGACCGTGCAGAACTTTGCGGAAGTCACCTCTTCCAGCGCGCAATTCTTGGGCTCCCACGCCCAATATGGCTGGACATCTTGGTTCCCGTGATGCTGTCTGCTCCAGGTGCGCTTGCACCTGTATCTCCACCATACGGATCAAAGGAACCAGGCGACTTTCTGTTCATGGTGCTTCGGCAGCAAGCGCACGATACACAAAACAGAGGGGGCATACGTAGGATACGGTACAGCAAGAGAAAGAACCCTAGGATACAGTAGGACAAAGGACGTACCTGGTAGAGACGTGCACAACAATAGAAAAGAGGGGGCAGGAACGTTCACAGCAGCTGCCAGGAACGTGCACAACTGACCCAAACCAGGCAGCAACACGTACGACATGCCATATACTCTGTAGTATTATGTGCACCCCTGTTATCCTCGCAAATACTGCCGTGGTAAGTGAGCAGATAGGGTTAATTGGTGTAGCAGCATCATCACTCATGCAAACTGCAGGACTCCTCCCCCCCAGTGCTTTGGATTGCATGGGTCGTGAGCACATACACCAGGAAGACAGCCAGGTGCGTTATTACCTTTGACACACAATAGCCTCTTGGCGTTATCAGCGACATGGATTAGCATGTTGCATACACGCCCTACCATAGTTGCTGCCATGCACCAGCCCCATGCGAGACGATCCTCGCAAAAAAAAACAAAGAGATAAGATCGCCCGAAGGTCGGCATTGTATGCGCCCACGGACCTCCTCAGTGTACATAAATTCACGAACAGGCTATGTACATATAAAGCGCAAGGGACCACGGCTCTGTCATCGCCCGTCCCAACCGCTGCTAGCAAGCCGGCCAACGACATACTCCCTTGGTTTACCTCAAGTATTATATATCAGAAATTCGAAACCTGTCTGTCTGTAAGTCTGCCCCCGGTCACAAGGAAACTCCAACCCTGGCAAAGTCTGGTCCTGAACCGTTCCCAACATTGACGTGCATACCTTCCGAATCGATAGCGGACACACATACAAGTAGTCCGGGCCAACGCTCGGATTCAACGGAGCGCTGCGCCTTGAGCTACGTGACCCAGCCCCACCACCAGGAAACTCACTTGTAGACAATCGCTTGTGCCAGAGTTGGCAGAAGCAGCGATTGTTTTCGCAAAATGGCTACAGCGCATCGAACGAAGCTCAAGTGGGGCAATCTTGTAGAAACATGTCTCGCTCAGTGGCAATAGCTAACGATGGTAAAAGATCGTTGCCTGCCGCTCATAACCGGCCATGCAAGGCCGCTTCTGCCTACGAGGTCTTGGCCCCATGGGGTTTGCGATATACTTTGCGGCGTTTATTTACAGGGTCGCTTCCTGCTCCACAGTAAATCGAGGTATATATATCAAACCGACAACAACAGCAGCAGCCGTAGCAGCAGCAGCGCCGACTGCCGGCACTTCGGAAGTTCTTGTCGCCGTGCAAGGTCTCAGGGCAAGTGCTGCCCAACCGAAAAGACTCGTAAGGATGGAAGCGCAAGCACAAAGAGCTACTGACGAAATAGCATAAATTCGTCTCGGAAGCACACCGCGCTCGCTCAGCAAGGGTTGGGAGGAAGCTGTTGCTGCGATAAGGTGTGCCAAACGCCCCGTCAAACCGTTACCCGTACAGCCGTAATCCTAGTCAACATGCTTTGCGAGGGAAGTACAGCAATGATGCGCTGTTGCTCTCGTCCGTCGACCATATTTGTCGAGCCTCCGTAAACCTCTCTCCGTTGCTACCACGCTCACTGCATGCGTGTCATTATACTTGCGTGGAACTACTGTAGTATTGCGTGGTTATGAGGCCCAACCTCAATACCTGCAGTACTGCTGTAGTAGTGTAGTCTGCCATCATGCGTTAATACGGATTGAACTCCTGTTTTCGCTCTGTTTCAGCCCTTGCTACGCGCGGGTCGGTCAGAGGCTGCTGCTGCGAGAAGGTGTGCCAAACGCCCCGTATAACCGTTGCCCGTATAGCCGTAATCCTAGCCAACAATTCTTGCCAAGGGTATACGGCAGTGCTACGCTGTTGCTCTCGTCCGTGAACCATAGTTGTCGAGCTCCCATAAATCTCCCTAAAACATTACCACACTCTCTGCAACCAAACCGTGTGTCATGGAACTAGAGCTTCGTGAATTTGAGGCGCAACCTTGATTTAGAGCTATTATGCTTCATCTTTTTTTTTTCACCCCGATCTGACCCTTGCTGCGCGCGGGTCGGAAGGAGGCAGCTGCTGCGAGAAGATGTGCCAAACGCCTTGCTTAACCGTTACCCATATAGCCGAAACCCTAGTTAACAACTGTTGCGAGGGATATACATCAGTGTTGCGCTGTTGATCTCATCAGTGAACCATAGTTGCCGAGCCCCCATAAATACCCCTCCTTCGTTTCCACACTCCCTGCGACTAGACCGTGTGGCATTATGTTTGCGCTGAACCAGTACTTCGTGATCATGAGGCGCAACGTCAATGTCTACAGTGCTGCCGTAGTAGCCTAATAGGACATGCTGCGATAACACGGATTCGACTCTCGTGCCATATCTCTTCTCTTTCGCTCTGTTTTCACCCTTGCTGCGCGCGGGTCGCCAAGAGGCTGCTGCTGCGAAAATATGTGATGAACGCCCCGTACAACTGTTACTCATACTCTGGTTTGGGTTTGCTGACCACCCGCCAATCCCGCAGCTCCATGTGGCGAAAAACAAAACTACCGCTGCGCTCAAACCACCCAAATTTCGCATTTTCAGTATCTTGCCATGATGAACGGACGACGGTGTAGTAACCATTTTATATGGAACTCCGCCCACTACCCCACCGACGTTTCGGTGCTCACTCATGCTTTGGCTTATGTTTGGTGACCACCGGCCGTGCTGCCAGGCTATGTGACGAAAAACTAAACAACGTATCCATCGAAACCACCCGCGCCCCCAGGACATTTTACTTTGAACTAATCCGGCCACCAACCCACCCACGTTCCGCTACTTACTGTTGCACTGGTGGTACGACAGCTACCACGCTAGCGGGGCCGGCATACGTGTATACCCACACCACTGACGTTTTTATGTTTGCTCATGCTCTGGGGTGAGTTTGCTGACCACCCGCGCATGCTGCAACGCAATGTGGCGAAAACCCAAGCCACCTATTCACCCAAACCACCCACCCCCCCCAGCAGTGCAACAGTACTACCGCCCACTAATCCAGGCACATCCAAATGATTCCAGCTGTACTAGTGGTAACCGCTGCTACGCCACATTCCAATGTTTCCTGCTGAACTCGTGGTCTCCGTCTAAAATTGTATTCACAAGCGCTCGCACGATTCCAGTTGTTCCCGCTTGATTGCCCGTCTCCTGGTTTCTTATCTTTGCGATTGCGGGTCTTACAGGACTCGTCTGGTACCCTGATCTCAAGGCACCTCCTGTCTTGGCGTGTGACCATTTGTTCGGCGTGATTGACGGGAGTGCTTTCACTGTGATAGGAAGGCTTGCCGGCGTCCTACCATCACGTACACCACCCCGTTTTAGCGCTAAAGTTGCGACCGCTCAGCTGCCTTCGACGTGTCGGGCAAGGGTGAGTTCTGCTTCTTGGAATATATTTTCTAGGAGAAGAGGGCGGACGCCGTTCGCTCTGCTGTTCTAATCTTGCTGCAGAACAGATCGCGCGTACGCACGTCATCCGCGTACCGGAGCGCAAGTGTGAGCGGTTCGCTTTACAGGGCAAACAGCACGGTCGGGTATCCTGCTAGCGCGACCGCTGGTTCGCCAGAGAGCGTAAGCAGCACGGTGGGGCTGCCCGTAAATGCAGTTTCATTCGCAAGAGCGGTTTCGGCCGCAACCGTGGTTCTAGCAGCAAGCGCGATTTCGGTTTCGGTCGCGAGCGCGAAGCCAACGACTGCACTGGCTGGCGCGAAAGACGATGGTTCGATCTGGGGCGCAGGTCTCCCGTGAGCGTGACTGCAGCCTCGACCGCCAGGGGCTCTTGTGTCCGGAGGGGTGAGGGAAACCGGCCCCGCGTAGTTCAGATACAGTGCGTTTCTAACCGGATTCGTTTCGCTTTATCTGTGTCTCTGTACAGGCATTGGGGTTGTCGTAGCAAAACGTGCCAAATAATATTTTATTGGGTTGGGTTGGGTTGGGTTACGTTGCGTTGCGTTGCTTTGCCTTGCGTTGCGTTAGGGGCCCTGGTATCCAGTGGGGGTAAGAGTAAACGGCGATGAGTAGATTAGATACAGCTCCATTCTACGATTGTGACGGTGTCATGTGCTCTGACTCTTCCTTTACCGTGCCACAGCATCTTTCGATCGGCTCGTGATGTGTTTTCCCCTGTGTTAGCCGCTTTATGTTAATAGGTTTCGAGTATTAACATAGGAGTAATGGCAACCGTCGATTGTTCGCATGTGACCGTCGTGTCTTTGCTCGACGAGTGTACTTTCTGCGCTACTGTGTCATGCTTCTATGAAAAGGTGTACCTGGTATCAAATATAACGACACGAAACTGCACGTAACAGCGAAAATACAACCGGTAAATGGTAACACCTTGGGAACAGCAGAGCAACGATTGCCCTGCTCTACAGTATAAACATGTGAATGGTAGGCGAGGAACAAAGAAGGGGGAGCTCTTCGTGGTCAAATCGCAAATCCATATCGCCGGTTGCATAGCATCGATCACAAAATTGCACAAACGCCACGTGCCGCAGCACAACCAGAAAAATTGCCTTAACGCGAAAGCAAGCCCTCTGTCAACCTCACCCGTGTAGGAAGTCGAACTGCTTGGTCGGGAACTCCCAGCTCCCCCCAATGGCTGGAGACTCGCTCACGCCACCCTCGGCCTTTCGCCACTCGCCCTCCGAAGGATCGGCGTCAGGCGACGAGTAGCACGGCGGGACGGCCGCTCTCCTTCCTTCTCGCTCCTTCTGGCTTTCTTGGAAGTCCCCGTGGCCATCAGCAAAATCCAGGCGAGGATTTCCTGCCTGCGGCTGCAAAGGCTCCGTGAAGCCAGCCGCAAAGCTGGTGCTTTTGCCGCCGCCGTCGGTGCCAGTGCCTTCTCCGCGTCGCACAATATTATCAACGAATGGAAGGGGTCGGTCGCCAGCTAAGATACTACTACTGTTGGCTAATTGGCATCGTTAATAGTGCAAGGGAGATCGGAATCGGGAGGAACGGGGTAACATGGTAACCTCAAGAGATACGGACACACTGTACTTTACAGACAATCGCAGATGGATGCTGTTACAGCAGTAGAAAGTTGAAGCGTTGCTTGCTCTTGAAGCTACAGCCCAGATACCACCGCTACCGGGGGGAAATTCCAAGCTGCTCGCGTGCGCGCTGGGCGCCGGAGGGGGGTCGATCTCCAACTTGGTGTTCAACGTGGTGCTGTGATTTTAGTTAAGGAATTATCACACAGCCAAGATCATCGGGAGTCCGCGTGTGATATGTGCCGCTGCTTGGGAAAATCTGCGAATGAAAAGGTGAGAACAGGTCACCCTCACGCTGTGTCGTACCGTATTCCTATCCGTACCTGCAGCACAGTAGAAACGGTAACAACCCGTGGTCCGTAGGATCTAACGGCATTAACCATCAGTGACCCAAAGCAGAAGCATCGAAGGGTAAGAAGCAGTGATCAGTACGCCAACAGCCACCAAAGCCCGTAGCATCAGCAATAAAACACTGACGACTAGTGATATGTACATAACCTAGAACTCTACATAATTTGCGACAAAACCAATTTGGTTGGGCTATGAAACTGTAATTCCGAAACCAACAAACACGAGGAGCTGATTGTCTAGATAGGTGCACCTTACGGGCCACGAAATAGTCCAACCAGAGAAAAGTGTGGGTGAAAAGCGTCGTTTTATTCACATTTTTCCACAGCCTTTTTAGGATCATCCAACTTTTTCGTGGGTTGGGATTGTTCTTATGCACGACTCTGTTCCCAAATATGGGGATACTTTTCCTTCAATACTACCGTAATACAAAACCGGACCTTGATTAAGGGGCAGAGTGATACCAGGTAGAAAACAGACTACAACACAAGAAGCCCAACTGAATCTTCACGAATATCATTTTGGTCCTTAGTGTATAAAGGCAGCAACCACCCGTGACTCATAGCATTTAACGGTTACACAATCAGTGATCCGTGCCCAGTAGCATCTGACGGGAGCAACCATCAGTGACGCGTGCATCAAACAATAAGTGATCTGCCCGTACTGTAGAATATTGGTACAGCGCTAACATTCAATATGATCTGTATCACATAATCGAACGGAAAACGACCACCGAAGGATCTCACCCGCCCCACATCCGTGTAACCGATAGCTTTCAACATGGCGGAAGCTCTGGACTCGTGCTGTACTCACCTTTGTCAAACGCGGGCCCGTTTTGTTCTTCGGTTTCCGGCAGCAGCTCTCCTCGGGAAGGACCCGGGCTCGACAGCCGTCGACGCAGAGTGCCTTTTCCGCAGACTACCAGACCCACGACAAAGAGCGCGGCGACATACCGCGCATGTTTCACCGGCCGGGAAAATGCGGTTGCCGGTAGTTCTGGCCGCGGTGTCACTTGCATCGTTTAGAGAGACAAAGGACCTGTCTGTTCTTGACGGCTTCGTTAGTTGCACACAAAAGTGCCGTTTCGACAAATGTTCGTGCCGTTTCGTCGGTTTCAACTTGGCGAGAGAGTTACGAACAAACCGTCTCTCTCTAAGCCTGAAAATTTCGACGTCGGCGACAGCGGATAGAAATTCGCCAGCGAAAATATCGCTGTGCTAGCCGTGCGCCTATAAAAAATGTGGTACGTTCGCCAGCCTCGCCGGTTCTATATCAGCGATTTCGTCTCTGCCCTGTTTGATATGCGCACTCTCTCTCGCTGCGAGTGCGTGTTGCTTCTCGTTCAGCTGATACCGAACGGTACGTTTGTTACCTTCGCCGATACTGTGTCAGCGAAGTCGTCTCTGCCCTGTTCGATGTACGCACTTCCTCTCGCTACGATTACGTGTTGCTTCTCGTTCAGCTGTTGTCGAACGTGTCATCGAGTGCGCCTCAGAGTCAATTGCACCGCCGTTTCCTCTCGAGTGCGCCTCTCCCTCCTCCGCTTGACCCTCCCGAGTGGATGCACCGACGTACCGGCTGGTTCGGGCGCTCAGCAGGCGTGTCGAAGTATCCCGCGAAGCGTTCGATTTTGGAGGCTGCGATGTCGCTTCCCTACAACTACACGTGAGGCAAGGATGGGGCAGTGTTGCAGTGGGTTAGATCAGATCCGAAGGAGCGGAAGGCGCGCGGGGGGGAGGGGGTCGGTAGATATCATGAATGGCCGTAGTCCTATGACCGTGGGGGTGGGATTAGTTGAGTTGGACGTACGGTTCTTTGACACCGGAACTACACAGAAAGGAAAGTGAAAATGACGACGAAATGCGGACTACATAGTATTTGGGGGTTGCTATGGAGTGGTATGAAAAAATGCCAAATGGGTGTCATGGAAGTTTCATGAGCCGTACTATAAGGTGTCATGGAGCGCCACTGAAAGCGTGGTGAGGTGACATGCGATCCGATGACAGTGTCATGACAGCTCCCTCGTGTGCTCGTGGCAATCCCATTTCAGCCCATTGGCATCCCCATGTCGGTCCCAATGCATAGCCATGGCAGTCCCATCTGACGGTGCCATGAACGTGACGTGCCAACATTTATATGCCAGCTCGTGCCACAGCCATGGCGTCCCGCAAGAGTCCCACAACAGGGCCACGAAGTCTCATGAAGTGCCACGAACGTCCATGAGCTTTCATGGGATTATTACAGGACTGTCATGGAAAAAACAGGCCATATGCACCCCCCGTAGGGCTAGGGGTGACTAAGGGTTTCGTTGCCATGGGGACTCCCGCCAGAGGGCTGTGTGAAGTCTACGTGACGGCAGGTCCCGGCACGCATTGTCGTGCTGTGGCTCTCTAGCGGCTCTGGTCCGCAGCTAGTGTCGGTCCGCCTGGGCCTCTGCGTGTGCTCGTTGCTCTCTTGGAAGTGTGTACGCTTATTTCTCGTTTTTGTCCTCGTCCGTTCTTGAGTATTTCATTATATCTCGCTATGGTTGTGTCTCCATCCTGATTGGTGTGTTGAATATTTTCGCGGGTGCTCTCTGTTTTTTTACTGGTCTAATGCCGCGTCGACGTTTTTCCCCCCCATGTTTTGTGTTGTCTAGTGTATATAACAAAACGACGGCGTTCAGGTAAGGGAGGCCGGGAAGGGGGGGATGAAAGCGATACAGGAGTAACTCCGCATGAAAATAGGAAGGCTGCATATACAACATTCATATCGGGTTGAAACATTCCTGAAATTGTATTGTCAGACGATACGTACGTGCTGCAGCAAGCAAATAAGCACCAAAACACAAACAGTCGACCTAATCTATGGTATTCCTTTGTACAGTACCAGGTGTCATACATCCGAGTGTAGTTGCGTAAATCCCTGGCCTGAGTATTTGCGGGTACATACATACGAAACTCTAAAAAAGAGACCTGGATTCTTAAAATCGAGAGAGATCGTACAAGTCGAGTAGTCATGGACCGATAATTTGGTGTTCGAACTAGGAACCTGAAGTACACGAGAGCATTTCAATTTTCCCAGGCATATTGCAATGTGTACCCACAGCAGTAGCAGCATGTACAAAATGTCCATGTTTGTACACAGATCAACACCAGACATACTGCAACACTACTACTACCACTACTACTGTAGACGCAATACGGCTGTACTGCAGTATAAGTATGCGTGTTTTTTTATACATACGTACACTATCTGAAAACTGCGCCGGATATCGATAGTTACGCGACGAGTATATACTTGAATTCCACAGGAGTCCTACTATTTCGCCTCGGTCAAGCAGGGTTGTTAGGGTTTCTGGACCCAATGTGGATGAACTGTAGGCTGGCCGTCTTTGTAAGCCATCCTGTTCCCCCCGGGAGCACCGTCATCTAGGGGGGGGGTCGCCTGCCCATAGACCATCAAGTTCATACACCCCCCTTCACCGATAACACGCGCGATCGCACTTCGCATCACATTATGACAGCTACTACTATACTGCCGCACGTGTCTGGCGTGCGAAACAAATCTCCGAAGTTTTCAATCTCACGCCTGACTTCATAGATGATTTGGTTTCCCGCTTCCCTACAGTATGTCTCCTGATACCGCTCTGCCAGTATGTTTGTGATGGGCTTCAAACTGCAGAAGTGGGTCCATCCGGTTTAATGGTCGAGATACTGCTGTAATGTTATGCTTGCCCCCCGCCAATATAGCGTAGATGCCATGTCAATATAAACTGTTGTATCGAGCGGATATCACCTTGTCACATAGGGAAACACCTCTTGGAAGACGAATGTGGTATAGAATACTTTATCTTCATTTTCGTTCATGTTTTAATCCTCACGTTCACTTCCACCTTGACTTCGTAGAGTTGGCGGGTTTTTTACCCTTCAGCAATCTTCTGGACAAGCCGTAGTCGCAGGTGTCGTCCTTTCTTCCCCCCTGTACGTGCCTTCATTTATTTTTTGTCGCGCTTAGGGTTCAGCATTCCCACCGCTCGTTGATTTGCATGGAATGTAGCGCATAGGGTTCAATATTCCCACTGTTCGTCGATTTTCATCGAATGTGACTAACTCCCGCTTTCGCGGTTTCCGCTCATCAATATGTACGCAAGGAAAACTATTCACGAGCATGCACTCGGTGAGGCTTGAACCCATTAAACTGATTCAAGCAGGCGCGCGGACAACCTACTAAGCCACCGGGGGCGCATATAGACATACCTGGTACCGCAGTATAGCATATACTGGTGTACAGACGGTATGGGCCCGCCAACGGGAATAAACTATACTCGAGAAAGCCTTGGAACAAGAAGTTATTGTGATACCAGCCTTGAAACCGATACTGGTGCAGCATAACGTATATGCTGTACGAGTACAGATATATGTATAGCAGTACAATAGCACAACTACTTTAGTAGTCGTCCCTTTCACTTTCCCGCTCAAACAAGTGGGGGATTTCATCCCCACACCAGTCGCTTTCCTTTCCAGACGAAGACCGTCATGGTGGACGTGGTCGACAGCGGGCGTCGTCCCGATCCCTACCCGCTCGTCTTCACCGCGCGCAATACTACAATCGAGTACTATAATACTACAGCAAGATCCGTTCATGTTCAGCGTTCATTTCCAACTGCTTGTCGGTCGGCAATCTGTCGGTCGGTAGATTGCATTTTGCCACCATCACGGGGTCTCTCTCTCTCTCTCTCTCTCTCTCTCTCGCTCTCTCTCTGACGCATTTCGCGACGGAAGAAAACTCGAGGGAGGAGGCGAAAGCGTCCGTCCGTGGTGAAACAAAATTCTGCGAAATATATCACACACATACCTGGTATATCGCTATCAGGTACCGGGCATGTACAGTGCGTTTACTTTCTAGAGTGTAGTCGTCTCCAGGGTACTCGGGGTCGTGTTAGCGTGGAAAACCGGGGGAAAGTGTAGCCTATATGGGGCCTCTTGAAAGGCTACTGCACTACCTATAACCTCGAGGTTACTTGCGACAGAACAAGTCCCACGCGTTATAGCTCAAAAGCGACCGCTTCTGCAGATGCCGGGGATGTGGAAATCGTCGACGTGCAGCTCTCGCAGTCAGTAAATTTGAGCAACAAACACGGCTATTAGGGGCAGACACACGTGAAAAAAATAGAGACTGTACGCACCGATGGGGGGAGGTTGGCCGCTTCGCCCCCTCGGCCTTGCCCGTTTGTTGGGCGCTTCGCGCTAAACGAGGAAAAATGTGCCCATAGGAGACAAGACCATGAAAGAGCGGCCATATCCACACCACCACCCCCAGCTGAGAATATAAATGGGCAAAAGCCAAAAGCAGGTAATTTAACCTACTATTTTTTTCGTTGTAGTATTACAATGCTTGCCTCCCGACAGTTTAGCGTAGATGCCATTCCGACATAAACCGAGTATCCTTGCGGATTTCAGCAGTATCCCTCATACGCTTCTCTGTCAGCCGTTTCCATAATCACATACTGACTGGTAGTATGTATGTCCATGCTTCTTGACCTGATTCCTTACCTTTGAGGTCATTCTGCGTCAAGCTTGTAGACAGTGGTGGAGAGATAGATGGGGGGCATAAGCCTCGAGACTCGAGACAGACAGCCTTCCGTCCGCTCCCTTGTGCAACGCGACGAACTCCTCAGTGAGTTCGAAGCGTTCCGTTTCTAACTCAAGAGCACTCCTACTGTGCAGCGAAGAACCTTTTTTCTTATCTACTACTAGGTATATACATACGTATATAGCTACGAGTACAGCAGTTGAAGTCCTCGTAGTAGCATATCCAATTATTGCGGTTGGCATCCGTAAATCAATGTGCAGTATGAGCTCCTCCGCTGATCGGTCATGGCAAACAATCCCGGCAGAAGAAGAGTATAGATAGGAGAACAATACCTCGGTACAAAAGGGAACATTTACGTAAATGCACGAAATCTTATTCCACTACGTGCCGTAGAACACGACCCGCAAACCGGCTCACGACACACATCGCCCCTCGGACGGAATCCCAAGCTGCTGTTCTCGGCAACGAACGGGGAGAGGCACGAACGGACGCAGAGCGATGGATTCGCCCATAGATAAAAATATCTCGCCTAGAGAGGGGGGAGCGTTCCGTTTTAAATGGGTACGAATACTCTAGCAGTAGTGCAGCCAGTCCTGGTAAAGGACACAATTCCCATGTTATCTACGAGCTTCAACCTACAATACAGTTATCCCGCATACCGAATCATGTACTAGGTATATGTTCTGTGTGTATAATGATAAGAAAGACAGCACTCGGACGCACTCCCGGTCGTTATGTTACTACTGCAGCGGTGGCAACGGAGACGAAAGTACAACGGAGCGAGCAAAAAAGACACTCGGAGCGGTGTCTCTTCGGAAATACGTTCCGCCAAAAGCCTCCGATGTCGTTACTGTGTGCTGCCCCCCCCCCCCCCGTTGTGTCACTGGTAGTCCGCTGGGCTACTCACTGGTGAAAGGTTAAGCAAACGCCTGACAAATCTAAAACTTATAACAATCTTCCTCCCTTCGGAACAGCGGGGCCTTTGGTCTTCGTATGGAGTCGTGCGTGTCTACGAAGTCCGCAGTTCAAAGCAAATCTCTGGGGACCCAGGAATAGCCTAGTCTGTATTATATCGAATTGTTGACATGAGGAATTCGCTCTGTATTCATTCAAGAAAAGACGGTATGTATGGTGGACGTGAGATTCGAGCTCACGAACCAACGACACACATCCCGCCGACGGCGCCATTCATCAAGGTCGTCATCCGTTGGGCTAGTGGTGACGGGTCGACCAATAGCCTGCGCAATATAAGCCTTACAACACACTCACTTGCCCCTCTTGTTGTCGAGATAAGAATCGAGTCAGAAATTCTATTCAGAGGGGGGGAGGAGGGGTTTAAGGGTGCATCTCATAAATTATGGGGATCACTTATCAATTGTATAGGTACTTCGTATGCCATTAAAAAGTAATACAGTACCACCCAAGAACGGATTTCGAGAAAAGCTACAACATGCTATACCATAGAACTGGAACCCGGCGAACAGTACCATAATACTCAAGTCGGTTTTACCAGTAGTAGTAACATATCACGGAGGATATAGTTACCAGGTACGCGCTATTGATAGCAGCATGCCGACGATACTGGACTGGCCCTTTTTTAAACGGCGGCCCCGTCTTGAGGACAAGCCAATCAAATTCTACCGTATGTTGTGCGTGTACAGTAAGTAAATGAGTCCCCGAAAATGGGACTGCGGTCCTGAAAAGCTCGGTAATAAAAGTCACAAAACACAAAGAAGAAAACAATGGTCTGAAAGTGCTACTTGCTGCTATTTATTGTGGCACGCCTCGGGCTGCTTGCTTGCGTCTTTCTACGGCGGCACCACGGCTCATCTCGCGGGTCCATGCGCTATTATTCGTAGGCTGCCTTCTGGACGAGACGTAGCTGCCGGTGGCAGTTAGACGTAAAGTGCCTTGCCTTTCTCTATTCATGTTTATTTTGTTTTGGTTTCTTTCGTTGTTCCTCTCTTTACGATGTATTTTGGTTGCTGGCGTATGTATGTATGTTGTGCTTATCGTACCCAGTGCGAGGGCATGGCATTGCGTGGGCTAATGCATTACGATGTGTTATATCTATGTCGTAGTTTGTGACCACAGAGCTTGTATCTATCTAGGGTGTGAAGAATTAGCACGGACACTGGGAATGCTGGATGTCGACGAGAAGAAGAACACACACCGGTATATGTGTGCGTGCCTTGTTTTTTTTCGTCGCAGACAGGGCGCACCATTCCCGCCGTCGCTGGCTGGTCGTCGATGTTCACCGAAGCATTCTATTTTGCCAGCCCTTGCGCTCTATTTTGCTTTCGGCAACCGAAGAAGATGTGCTTACGTACCTCGAATAGCCCATTAGACCTACAGAAATAGCCTATCAATCAGGGCGCACCATTCCCGCCGTCACTGGCTGGTCGTCGATGTTCACCGAAGCATTCTATTTTGCCAGCCCTCGCGCTCTATTTTGCTTTCGGCAACCGAAGAAGATGTGCTTACGTACCTCGAATAGCCCATTAGACCTACAAAAATAGCCTATCAATCAACGGTCCATTACGGTAGTAGCCTACTATTATTAGGAGCCTACATCAATGGTACAGGACTTCTGTACCCGGCTGTCATTCAGCCGGCTGAGGGTGAACGCAGTATATCGGCTACATGCAGCAGTACTAAATAATATTATAAATGCTAAACTGCCCAACCCCGACTTCGATACCACCTACCAGGTATAGGAGCAATACTGTGATACATATTTATCCAGGGTGCATAAACAGTGTCTGCTTTTGGTAGCATTCGATCACCCATATAGTGCGCTCTACTGCTTTCCTGTACGAGTACGTACGTGCTACTGCTCTAGTTGCTGCAGTTGCTGTTGTTCTGATATTATATGTAAATAGTGTGGGAGCTGCCAACCCATTTGCGAGCTTGTGAGCACGCTTTTAGGGATAAAATACTTTGAATTATTAGTGTGGGGCGTGTTGTTCAGTGGCACTTGGGAGGGAAAAAAATGACCAGGAGATATTAAACGATTGAACGACTTTATTGATTTTACAGTAGCAGTCGTCGGTCACACGAATCAAGAGGGGGCTGCTGCTGGAGTATAGGGGCCGATATGTATGTCATATTAGTCTTCCCCCTATATCGCCGGTACGCGCCGGCCAACAATAATACCGGTACTGCTTCGTTGATATGCGTACATACGGCGGTTCTTGGTTCGATTGCTCACTCTATGTTTCACTGCCGCATGTATATCCGCGAGTTGCCGCTCTGACAGCACCCCAGACAGCAGGCGTGTTCGTCTCTTCTTGTGTTCACGACTGCCGTGCGTTTCGTACGGTGCAGGCAGCACTCCAGACAGCAAGAACCGCTGTAGTTGTCAGTAGCCACGAGTTGGTTCGATGTGGAAACGAGGGGGAACTCTGCGCTGTAGTCGAGTGGATATCCTCGGTGTTCAGTTTGGTGTCCAGGCTCAAATGTCACATTTTTTTCCCCGACCTTGATCAAACTTTATTCTACAGGATTTCAAGAGTTGGTCCCACTGTTGACCTGTGCTTTCTATCCCAATTTTGTCAGTGTTCATGCCGCGATCGGAGGCTGTTTTTCTCTAAATAATTAGGATAATATAGCGGCGCTTTTTTTGCGGCAACCGGCACACCCGACACACTGCCGCACTGGCAATTCCCATCGGTGATACGTGTTGAGTAGGTTCAACAGCGGGCAGCCGGCACTCCTCAACGGGCACTACAGAGGCAACAGTACACGTCAACTGACGATACGACACTCGCGTTGGAAGGCAGTGTGTCCCTGCCTGAGGAGGCTGAGAGCTCACTGGCACTGCTCGATAGGCTGCGCGCTTACAATTCGGGTCCACGAATCACTGTAAAACAAACCAAGCAAGACCGTAGCAAGTAAGTAGAGCTTAAGGTTGGGAGGGCGTCAACTAGAATTGGTTCGAGAAGTTGTGCTCAGCGATGACCGTTAGAATTACCCGTAAAATTTCGCCTGTGGTAAATAATAGCCTGTTCGTCCTACTCTAGCGTAGAGTAAATACCGTACCACATGCTCAAGGACGATGAAGGATGACGCCAAGGCTCGATCAAATCAAGTACCAATTTGTTCTTGGCGAGCCCACCCATACCGTACAAACACAGCGATCATATTGCAACAATCTGGCCTATACCACATGGAAAACGACACAGTACCTTTGTCAAAAGACCCTCTCGAAAGCTGCAGCGCGCACTAGCTACTACTGCCGAAATGAACACAAGGCTGCCATATAACGCACACCTGGCATGTGCCTGGTGCACTTTAGTAGTAAGTAGTTGTAATAGTCACACGTCCGATGGTCAAAACACCAATATATTTTTCGAGGCTCACCTCGAAGGCTGGGTTGTATTCCGTGGTGTGTCGGTTCCGTCGTACTACAAGAGTACCAAAAGAGTAGTACCATGTGGTATGTATTATCCTTGACTACTCCCGTAGGCCCGCCAATGCAAGAGTGCCCCACGGTATAAGAACAAAGTGCTCACTTCTTGGAGAACTCCAAGAAAATTGAGTTCAGAGTAGCGGCTCAGAGGTGAACTCTGCACCACATTCCATACAAAACATATATACATATTATATACCTGGTATACAATATATACTTCGAGTATATATGTATAATATATACATATATTATATTATGTATAAGTGCTAATATATTATATAATATATATTGCGGTAATATATAGAATACCACGTAATATATTATTAAATATATGTATATATATATATATCATATATACCAGGTATATGTAATATATATATATATATTACATTGAAGGTTGTTCGAAGATGTCGCCCTGTAAATAGTCTGTAGTAGTAAGAATTTCTCAGGCTTGCCCAGAATACGCGTAGGTGCTTCTTATTGGCGGGCCCGCACTACTGTATTTGCCATCTGAGATTGTGCGACGCTTTTTCCAATGACTGCGCGAATGGAAATTCTATTAATATTATCAAGGGGAACCACAACAGTAGTAAATAGGACTTATTATGGCATAACCAAAAACCTTACGACAATATTTAACTATTTATACCAAGATTTATCCTCATAATATTTGGTCCTTTTTGCTATGGCCCCCCGCCAAAATAACAATCAGACCTGGATACAGCAGCAGTAGTGGGTCAAAAAGAGTACCGGTAGGCTCAGATCGGCACGAACAATAGGAAAAGTTGGGCTGAGTGAAACACCTCGGCATCGGGACCAACCCTCAATCCTATACAATGGACTTCGATCAAGGTCAGAAACAAGAAGACATTAAGCCCGGACTGCAAACTGGGCGCCCACTGTACCTGACAAAATGTTCACCAATAACGAATGACTGCACGGCTCCTAACCGACATTTTATCGTTCCTGTTTTCTGGTTCAATACATTGTTGTTGTTTTGTTTTTTGTTTCCCATCCCATTTATTATCTTCGCCCTTCTTCTCTCTCTCCCTCTTCAGTCGTAACTCAGATCCGGGG
>JBBMHQ010004673.1:0-18413 GCA_037834295.1 Postelsia palmaeformis
CTGCCACGCTAGCTAAGGGCGGTTTTTCCGGAACGGGTGGTAGGACACTTTCGAGTACCGTATTATGGGGCTGCTGAGCCATGTAAAGGCGTTTTTGCCAGGGGGGACGGAGGTCCTCCGGCATCTTGCAAGGGGTTTTCAACGAGGGTGAGAGGGGGGGGAGGGGCGGCAGAACTTAGATATTCAACCATGTCAAGAGAAGCTAGTTTCGGGCGTAGTCAGAAGTCGTGCCTCCAGAAGCCCCCGCACTAGAGCCAGTGTATAAGTCTAGGCGACCGCCAGTCGCAACAGGCCGAAGCTTCCGCATTCTTATTTTCAGACGCGCGTTTTGCCTTTTAGGGGTGACTGCTAACTTGAAGAGCTGCTATCACTGCCTCCCCCAGACACCGACGAAAAATAACACCAGGACGAACAAAACCATGACCTACCCATACAGGTGCGCAACCAAAAATATTGCGAAACATCGGTGCACCGTATTGCCGACGGCATCGGGTGGTGTTCTTCAGCTTAAGAGCCCCCGTCCGCCATGCTGTATGTGCCCCCCAAAATGCCTCCCCACATTCAAACCTCTACCATGCGTAGCACGGGCCTCCAATAAAGTAACCTTTTGAGCACTCCAGTCCCGTCTGGGGGACAAACCGTTCGAATTATAAGCGTTTAGCCCTCCAAACGGGACTGGAGTCCTATAAGGGTTAACGGTCCAATGTTGATGTCGCGCCTTACGTTCAACCCCGTTTTTATTTCGTCTATGGCCTGAGCGCCGCCCTCTTGTTGCCGTCACCGACGTGCGTGTATGTGTGTGTGCTGCAGGGCATGGTATGGCTAGACGGTGGTGACGACGAAGCCGCTCTAGCCTGTTTCGAGGAGGCGTGTACGGTGGACGGGGCGAATGCCTCCGTGCATTCCTGCAAAGCCATCGCGTTGGTCAAGGTTAGCGCCGTAACTCTGAATGCGGTGACCCTCGTGGACTCTCAGAGGGCAAAGATTACGATAGAAAAAGCGGCAAATGCAGCTACGACCTCTCACTGCGTGATTGGGGGATGCTATTCTACGATGATTGGATGCAAGGAAACGCATGGCAGTACCCAACCATTGTACGGCACGAGCTCAACATTAACCTACCCGGATAGCTGCGCGCGCACGCCGCTCATCTGTTTATAATTTCTTAAAAAAAATACAGTGGCTGTGAGATCAAGGATTTTGTCAAAACTCATCTTCTGCAAGCTGTGTGTGATACTTTGATCGCGCGTAGTACGTATATGTAGGCGTAGGTGGTTGTACCATCAAGCTTAACATTGCCCTGGAATACGAGCTCCGATTGAAACTAGTATCAGAGTCTAAACGCGGATTATATTCCCGGTCAGCGTGGCAAATGTTTTCTATATATTTCGTTCGGTTGGGCTGCTATGAATAAGTCCAAATTATGGCCGATTCGCCATTGGGGCGGAGAGGCCCATTCAAATCCCATTATGCTCCCATTCAAATCCCATTGTAGCCCCATTGTAATCCCATAATATTTCCTAGTGCTTTTATGATACCTACTGCCTTAGGTTACAGGCCATGGGATTACTCCTCGGGTTATTGCGTTTTCAGCTTTTTTAGTTCCGCAGTCTAATGTTGGCGACATTCCATACTAACTCCAAGTATTTTGCCCCCAAAACGGGACTGCGGTAGCTAACTTTTACGGGGGAACATATTAAATAGGACCTGTGATACACACATAAACCTACATATTTTGCTATTTTCTCTTTCAATAGTTGGTCTTATTTACTATAGTCCTGCGTAATAAGAGGGTGAGGTACAAAACTCCAAGGGAGAAACCTCGGGAAAAAAGAGCTACACGCAGTATACCGTCTAATATCATCAAGATAATACACCCCGCCCCGGGACGATTTTCAGAGACGGTTTCCTCCAAAACATGCCTCAAGATGCCTTAAGGTGCCTAAGGGGGGCACACAAAACAAAAAACGATGGCTTTGGGAAAACACATCCTGGAGAAGGTTGTATAGACGCGTTGCTCGTCGTATTCAGTGCGCCCTCACCGTTGTCGAGAAGCCCAGCTTTGAAAATCGTCCGAGAGGGTCCGTTCTATTTTCACCCTAGTGCGATAGTTTTGTAGTCTAATAGTGTTAAACGGGTATTCCGATCGTGTACGTATGATATGTACGTGCTTTGTATATGCAGCGTAGTGAAGAGGTGCCATTCGCGGTGTAGGGGTCATCACTTATCACTGCTCGTCACGTTTTGAAACTTTCTCTTTGGCTGTGACACGCTGCGAGCACAACGATTGGCGTGGGATTTTGTCGAGACTATTCGGGTCAAACAGACACCTCCCCTACCCTGTTGGATGCCCTGTTGGATGCCCTGTTGGATGCCCTGATGGATGGGACATGCTGCGACTAAGGATTGGCGTCAATGAAGTGCATCGAGACCATTCGACAAAAAACGACCCCATGTTTTTGGCTGCGACATGATACCACTAATGCCAATCGGCGTTAAGGTAATCAATCACTCGTCAAAGCGGCACGTGGAACAACAATCGGCGTGAAGATAGTCGAGATATTCCGGCAAAACGGCACACCTAAGACTATGACATGCCACCAGCAACGATCAGCGTGAAGTTCAATGGAGGCCACTCGGCGAAATTGACGCCCCCCTGCGTGACAGGAAGGGAGTAAAACAAGCGAAAACATCATACATGTATTGTATGAAAAAAAGCGGCAAGAGCCCCCAAAAGCTGTAGGTGTCTCTGTCAGCAGTAGGAACGGTGCTCCGTTCCGAAAGGAATGCGTGGTCAATGATCAAGGGACTACAGTATCCATGGCAAGCAACAAATGAGTACACCGTCCCCCCCGTGTGCTCTGCCTGAGTGGAACGTTTTGTTTTCAGTTGGCGAGATTCAGCGAGGCTATCTGCGCGATGGCGTGTGTACTCGGTCGGAGGAGAGGAACCGCGGACGACTACGTCTTGAGAGCTAAGATACGATGGGCCGAGGGGATGGTGAGCGACAAGAGAGGGATCAGAAGCAGTCGGGGTTGGTGGTTACGGTTTTGGTTCACAGGTGGCCCAGGTGGTCGGGACCCCTCTCCCCTTGCATAATACGGGCGTAGCAGAAACAGTTTGGAGACATCGAAGGACCCAACAAACAACACAATGTGTCGACGGCCGTTCAATCTCGGTACACCCACAAAGATGTATTACGCTCACACTGCGCAGGGAGGGGGGGGGGGAGGGTTCCGGCCATCAGTGTTTGGGTTAGCATCATAGTTTGGGGTATCGGCTTAGGACTTAAAGCATAGGGTGTGGGTTAAGATCATAATAAATTTTAGCGTTGCGGTTAGCGTCTGCGTTCGAACAGTTAGGCGGAGGGGTAAGGTTAAGATTAGGGCTAAAGTCGGGCTCAGTGAGTGGTCGGGGCTGACGTCGGGTGCACGAGTTGTAGGGTTTAGGAGCTGCGCCACGCTACGGTAAAATACTGCATTTTTTCAGCCCAGAAATTTGATCCCTGACCGGGCAGCGCTCTTCAATCATTGCGTCAACTATTTCATCAACTACTGCACTAACCATTAGTTGTATCAACATCAACGGTTGCAGCAATGATCACATCGACATTTACCACTATCAACCATGTTATTAACCATTGTATCAACCATATTATCAACCATCGCACCTGACGAGTCACCTAACATCGTTGATTCCCTTTTGTAACTTAATATATATTTCTCGCCGTACACACCTCAGAAATCTCGAAACCCAGTCACGTGTATACTAAAAAGACTGCATATAATCTTCGTTATTTTAGATGGTCCTTGGGAACGCGGACATGGAGACAGCCAGGGCACTCCGCCCCGAACACCCGGAGGTTCAAATGTTCCGAAGGCGGTGTCTGGGTGACGCGCAAGGTTTGTACGCCAAGGCCAACGAGCTAGCGGAAGCGGGAGACGATAGCAAGGCCCTCAAGGTGCGACCACCACTATAAATAGGGTACTTAGGGATGGATATCGTATCGAAAGCTGCGATATTATCGTAATATCTGGTTTCTTCACTACTATCACATCGCCAAGTGTAAAGCAGTGTGGACCTAGGAACCGACCACTGCTAGAACGTGATGCCTTTGGCTCTTCTCTGGTCACTCACGCAGGGGGCTTGGCGATGTTAGAAGTTATAGGCTATTGTATTAGGTTGCTACTTTCTTCGCTAAATGTCTTTTGAACGAAATCCCGAGGCATTGATCAGAAAGGCAGGCGATGACGCCTGCCAGGTATGTGAGGAGACGCGTGCTACAAATCATAGTGCCGCGACAGGGGAGAGGGGATACCATAACAGTTTCGTGTTTTTCGATACATCGAAATATCGAATTTTCGACTGTTAATAGTAACTATGAATGGTCTTGGAAATAATATCGAACCTTTCGATATATCAAAATATCGATTGTTCCTTTTGTTTCAATCGGTATCGTATCGAACTCATGGAAGTTATTTTTCGATACCCACCACTAACTAGAATATTACTGTAGAGTGACTATTTATTATGTACATTTATATTATGGCATACATCTGGTTTGTTGGGGGGAATTATGTTGCGTGGTTGTGATATCCATTGGCTGATCTCGTTACTCACCTTCATCGTCTCTAGCTGCGGTCAGAGAAGCGCATTGTTCTTCTGGGGACCCCCCTGACTCTACAGTAAGAGCCCCATGCCTCACCCAAAGGTGCATCCAGGAGAGACACACTCCTAAAAAACGCCATGTATAACGAAGAATAAACCAGTGGGATGAGATTTCTTGACGGAGTTACGAAAAACGCTTTTTTAAAAAGCAGTTTGTTAAGCTTGGTTTTGGGTGCCTCCCTCCCCCACCCCCTGTCTGGGTCTCGAGAATAGGAGGTGGGGTGTCGATGTCTTAGTTCTGCGTTCACCCCTGCTGGTTTTGAGTGAAATGTCCGCTTCAACAAATATTTAAGTCCAGTTTCAAGTAATTTGCTTCTCGAAAAATGTCCGCTTCAACGAACATTTAAGTTCTGAAGTAATTTGCTTTGACAAAATGTGCGCTTAAAAAACGTCTAATTCCAATTTCGAGTCATTTACTTTGAGAAAAAGGTTGCGCTTTAACAAAACTCCCGAGTCCAATTTCAAGCAAATACGTCTCAAAACGGAAATTCGCTCGTGAAGGGTTTAAACCCGTCAATATCTCCATCAGTCTATTGCAGGTATGCAGCGAAGGATATCGTAATAAACATACAAAATAAATACTTCGAAGTATACTGTAGGTACATAACGAAGAATATCGTAAAGCATACCACTCTGTCCCGAAATTTAGTAATCATTTCTTCACTAATATTCTATAAGAACGTGACTGACATTTACGTACAGAGTTGTATATTTTACCCGGTATACAACATATATGATACTTGTTGAGGTGAGGAGACTCGTCGGCCAGAAACGGCGCCATAACGGGGGGGGCATAGTAAATAGGACCTAATATTGTTAGCAAAAGTAGAAAACTATACAGGTGTTAGCGTGTACCGTTGGTCCTATTTAATAGTGTATGGTCCCTCGTAGTAGTGATGGGTCACCCTCTTTTAAGGCCGCAGTCCCTTTGTTGGGGACAAAGCACTCAAATTTTAAGTGATTTGTCCCCGAAATGGAGCTGCAGTTTGCCCTAGAAGGATCAGCTATTAACCTTTTTAGAACTGTTAGTGTTGCAGTCTCATTTTGGGGACAATCCACTCAATTTTCAGGTAGTTTGTACGAAAAACTGACCTAAAGAGACTGCGCTCCTAAAAGCGTGGAGATGGGTGTGGTAAGAGGTCGAACAACGCCTTTTTCTTCAACTTCTGTGCTTCTGTGTTTCGTACGTGCAGTGGGAAACGCAAAACTTTAGGTTCAACCGAGTTGGCATCTCATTGCTGTGCTTCTACCCTAGCGCGCTCTCTCTAAAAACACCCTTTCAGGACTGCTATTACGGGGCACAGACCGTATTAAATAGGACCTACGGTGCACGCAAAAACCTATATAAATCACTATTTTTACCAACATTTTTTTGTCCTATTTACTTTGGTCCCCCGTAATGGTACTGCAGTCCCGTATTTGGGACGAACCAGTCTAATTCTGAGTAGTTCTCCCCAGAACGGGACTGCGTACTAAAAAGGGTTCAAGTCGGGGTACACCCGTCGTAGCATGCCCGTTTCTTTCAATATATTTTTATAGGCGAAGCTTCAGGCACCGCCTTACTTTCGGAAGAATATGTCGGCAATCGAGAAGTTTAGTTTGCGATCAATATGGAGGCATGTTGAAGCTATATCGACCGCGGGAGGATGTGCAGGGATATCAGTGGTTGCGACAGTACGGAGTGAGAACGAGAGCGCGATTTTTTTCGACGCGGACGGGGGGAAGACTGTCACTAGGAAATCCCAGCCGAAACCAGTGAGCTACATACAGTCAGCGCTGACTGACTGGCCGATTGTAGCTGCGGGATTTGGGGAACATCTGAGTAAGCACAATCTGGGGATTTTGCGCCTTTTCTTGAGGTGCCCTGGTATATCTATGCCCTAACTTTTTGCTTTTCGGCCATAAAATGTGCAGGTAGCATGAGCTTCAACGTTGGTCATTCAAAAACGTCTTCCGAAGGAAGAAAGTAAAAAAAGGAAACCTGTTGGACTGACTCCCTACAGCAGCCTAAACTGGACTACAGTACCTTCGACGTTGATCACTCATAAAAGGGTGGACATCGAGGCACGTACTGTATGGATAGTCACACTGCTGTCTCTACCCCCCCCTTCCCTCGGAGAACACCCTTCGAAATTATCTCGCCTCTCAGGACCTCTTCAGCTCTTGACTGCCGACGGTATGTGGGGAACCTTCCAGCTTCCCCTTGCGCCCCTCATGGGACTTTTCGCTGTTTCTTTGATTTTGGAGAGATTTCTTTTTCCGTCAATGTGTGCAGCACGAGCTTCAACGTTGATCACTCATAACACGTTAAGTATACTTGATGTTTTTTGTTTGTCAGGCACCACCGCCTGATGAAAAATTAAGCCTGGTATGCCTTAGCCTGCTCCCATCCTCCGTTTTAGTGTGTTGGGGTGTTCTTGTCTCGGAACAGGTAGGTGATGAATCAGGTCGATTTCGTTTCGCTTGGCTGGCGTTCTCGTCGCGCCTTGCGTTGTGGTCCATTTCTGTTTATTTCCAGTTTTCTAGTGCACTGCACTGCACTGCACCTTCTACTGTTCTGCCCCACTCTGCTAAACTGCTCTTGCACCGCGCCTCGCCTCCTATCTTCCGTCATGTGGGAATAGGTCGCGTGGGAAAATGAATCGAGTCCGTTTTGTTTGCTTGGGTCGCACACGTTCGTCGCCCTTTGCGTTTCGTTTCGGTCTGTGCTATGCATGTTTTGTTGCGTTCGCTCTTCTCTGTGCCATGGTGGCCTCAAACCACAAACATGCCCCCCTGTACTTAATAACAAAAACCTTACCTACCATCTCCTATCCTGTTTCACCATCTATCATGTGCCTCCCAACCAAAACAAAAAGGCCATAAATACCTAGACAAAGGCAAATGCTACAGCAGTAGCATTTCAAGTTTTTCAAGGTAGACCACAACGTTACGTACCCCCCGCACTACATCCTGTATTTTGATGCTTTCCTGCATTCGAACAGGTCCTAAATCAAGTTGCAGTGCTCACACCAGACGACCTCAAGGTGCCGGTCGTTCGAGCGGCGTGTAAGAGGTGCGGATAGGGTGACTACGAAAGGACCAGGAAGTCGATAGTGACCTCGGGCGTCGAATTTCATGTTTGGTTTCTCCTCCCCAACACGTCTTACACGACAAAAACTTGATAAACGGCGGTGGTAGTGGTGGTTGTTTCTTTTCCCAACCAATTGGAACAGTTGAGCTGTTGCTCAAATCGTCCAGCACAGTTAGAATTTCCCGCAGAACATAGATGGACGATGGATTGACAAACTTGCCTCGTATCCAAACCTTTGAAAATTATGTCTCTGCGACTTGATTATCTCGAGTATAGTATCAGTAAAAACTGACTAGACCAACGTTGATGATTGCAGCTTAGGAGGAAGTGCATCATGCGCGAGGCATAGTTTTCACTTCTAGTGATGCAACGTTCGTTATGCCTAGACGCCCCATGAGGCAGGTCCTGAATGCCGACGATAATCCCTCCCTCCCCCTATTACACCTCTCACTACGTGAGCTAGACAGCGAGGGTTACGTTTTTTTGTCCTGTGTTCGGCGGTTATCATGGCTGGCGGTCGAGTTATATCATGTTTAGGCGGGGAGAGCCTCAACTCCGCACAAGGGGGATGATCGTATCACATAGTGTGTGTATGGTAAGGTAATCACATCGTAACCCCATTGCTGTCTCTAGAAGTGGCCACACCATAAATTAAATCATTCATTGGCGCTGTCATCCATATGCAAGAAAATCCGCCAAACAAGCGGTTCTTAGTAGGATGCAGCTCATCCTTCATGCTGCTCGTCCAGCACCTCATGGCGCTTCGCGCGCAGTGCAAGCAATTTCTGCCTGGTCAGTGAAAACCCGAGGTGCTCCGTCCCGGTATTGTAGAGATGCGAGGGTTTATGGTCTATGGTTTATGGTCATACGACTACGGCCATGCATGGCAGTGAGTACACCCCCTTCAATATGCTCTTGCCCGGTTGCACGCATTGACCAATCGCCACGATTCCATACTTATGTCCCTCCTTGTCTCCCCCTGACGAAATAGAGCGCGTCGTGGTATTAAAACCCTCGGCACGTCTACTGATACACAGGCGGATGAAAGACTTTGTGGGTGCCCTGCAGGACTACGATGAGGCCTCCTTCAGGCACTTCCAGGGTGTCTACGTAGGCCGTCGAGTCCTTGCCGGAGCAGCCAGCCAGCTGCGGTCCATGCGCGGAAATACGAGAAACAGGAACATCGAAGACACAGTAGACAGCGGTGGCGATGGCAGCGGCTACAGCGGCAGCAATGGGGGTGGAGGGGTTGACGGGAAGCGTAATAATAGTGCTGGCAATACGTCCTGGATTCTCGATAATGCCGGCGACAGTTCATCTGCTGGAGGGGCCAGCGGTACTAGTCGTGGACCGGATGACGAAGACACACGTGGCGGCGGCGGTGATAGCGGCGGTAGCGGCGGCAGCGGCAGCGGTGGCGGTGGCGAGGAGTCCGACGGAGTTATCGGCTTCAAGGAAGCCTCACCAGGGAACGGGCGCGCAGGGACGCAAGCCGGAGCGATAACGTCGGGCACGAACAGGTGACAGATTGGTCGCCGGGTTTTGGAAGGTTTGTTTCTACTGATGCCCGGGCAAAGTATCTCGATGATCAGCCGATACACTTTGAACATATCATCTCATGATCTAGATCTTCCAGGGCAGATAAATCCCTGATCTGTATAATCTTTATGATTCAGCTCATGTTGCCGGGTGCAACCCGTATAATTGGTATGAACTGCCACATGTTTCCTGGGCTGGATCTGTAATATGGAGATCCTGCACGATACCAGGGTGTATCATGACGGCAGATTGAAATCCATATGATCTAGATCATTATCTATCTGATCTGTCCGATGTTTACAAGTACTACGTGCGTACTGGAGCAAATAGCGACTCAAGAGAACGGCCACTCGTACTCGTGTGCGGGAGCAGTTGCCCAGTGAAAGCGACATTAGTATGTCGGAGCAGTGACTCAATCACAGGCGCCCCCCCCCCTCCCGTCCCTGCTGCGCGACGAGGCCGTACAAAACCCTCGTGGAGACGTTGAAAACTGTGGCAAACTTCATGAGGTCGACAACCTTTCAATCCGGTACGCCTCCTGGCGTGTGCTACATTGTTCTATGTCTTCAGAATGCAATGTATTTTTTTACCGTCAAATTGTGCAAGGCTACCAGTAATGTGTGTATGCATTATGGATGTGTAACAGTAAGAGCTTTTCTCTCGGTTCCCCTGTTTATTTCCTCCTTCTTCACCTGTTAGAGAGTGAATGCCATTGAAGCTTGAAGTTGTCCGGCGCGTGTTCGGATGTCAAACGTGATACATATTGACTGTATAGGATGCGTGTTGCGTCGTAGGCGGAAAAAGGGGGTACACTTCGTTTGGACTGCGCGCTGACTCGTCACTGCTGCCAGGAGGATCAGTGATATCCTGGGGAACAACAGTGGACATTTCGTCGTTACTGTGCTTTCATTTTCTGTTTCCGTCAAGCTTAACCTTTCGTCGTCCCGAGAGCGGAGAAAGGGCCGAAATTGTTTACGAACGTGCGACGTTTGCGCTTATCATGTACCGGCAGAATGAACGATGGAGAAGGCGTCGGCGTGGGAGAGATGGGAGTCGTCACGACCACGGGAAAAATGGAGGAGAGCATCGAAGCGATCGTGAGCATGTCCCGAGGCAACTGCGTTCACCGCATCATAATACTCGCTGGGCACATTATTTAGCGCTGTCTGAGTGTTTATTTGCTGGGATATAGGGGCCTCCTTCAGCTACTGCAGTGGGGGTGTTGCAATAGCTGCTGCTGCTGCTACTTCTGCCGTTGCCAGTGCTTGTTTTGCTGCTGCTGCTGCTGCTGCTAATCCTACTGCTCCTGCTGCTCTCGCTGCTGCTGCTACAACTGCCGCTGCTGCTGCCACTTTCATTGCTACTGGTACTGCTGTTGCTGTTGCTGTTGCTTCTTCTGCTACTGCCGCTACCTGCTTTGCTGTAGCTCATTTTGGTCCTCCTGCTGGCAGTCTTGCTGTTCCTGCTGCTCCTCCTACTGCGGCCGTTACTGCCGCCGCCGCTACTGCCACAGCTGCTGCTGCTACTGCTGCTGATGTTGCTGCTGCTGATGTTGCTGCTGCTTCCGTAGTTGCTGCCTTTGAGCCCCCGTCCTCCTTACCACCATCTCCGCTGCAGTACCGCGAAGGCTGCGGCAGTCGAATGCCTAGTTTCTGCACCCGCCGACCGGGTTTCGGGACTCTTGGTCAAGTTCACTTGGGTTTTGCCTTCCTTGCACATTGTTGTTTCATCAGCAAGCCGGCTGTCTCCAGCTGTTCTAGGGTTTGAACTGGAGGCATTTTTCGCCCCAACGTGATAATACGAAAAATTACTTGCAGACTCTAAGAAAGCCACTTCCCACATCATACATT
Source organism: Postelsia palmaeformis (assembly GCA_037834295.1). Taxonomy (NCBI): domain Eukaryota; class Phaeophyceae; order Laminariales; family Laminariaceae; genus Postelsia; species Postelsia palmaeformis. Next base: position 11,131 of record JBBMHQ010004673.1, read on the forward strand.
GAAAGCGACATACTGTGTACTGAAAGCACCGTGCCTTGTCCTAAAAGCACCGTACGCTGTACTGAAAGCACCGTACCCTGTAGTGACAATATCGTACCCTGCACTGAAAGGCACCGTACCCTGTGCAAAACGTGCCGTACGGTGGTCGCACGCTTGGGCTTCGCCCTGCTCACATGTCGTCATTCCATCAGCAACCCTGTAATCTTTCGATTGATCTAGCGATTGACTTGGAGGCGTTATCGGCGCTCGTGACAAAACCAAAATCCTGTCGCAGGTTCTACGAAGGCCGTCTCCCATCCACCCCTGCTCTGAACGTGACCTATAGTGTACTGGTAGTACCGCACCTTATACTAAAGCTGGCATATCCTGTACTGAAGCTACCGTATCATGTTCTAAAAGCACCGTACACTGTACTGAAAGCACCGTATGCTGTACTGAAAGCACCGCACGCTGTACTGAAAGCACCGCACGCTGTACTGAAAGCACCGCACCCGGTACTGAAAACACTGTAGAATGTCCAACCTGGCAAAAACCCGCGTTGCTTCGCTTGGCTGACGCTGTAACCTTCCTCCTTTACTACTCGTCATGTTTTCCATCTGAAATCCACAAAGACTGATATTGCGGGGGCTCACAGTAGCCAGATCTCACGGCACAGTAATCAGAGCTCAAGGTGGATCCCGAAGCGGCATGTTCCCTCATATTTCCCCATATGTTAGCGAACCATGCTTGGTTCTGATCACTATGTTCCTTCGTAGCACTGTACTCCCTGATAACCCTTGCCGTGTTTCTGCCATATTTCCCCATATGTTAGCGAACCATGCTTGGTTCTGATTACTATGTTTCTTCATAGCACTGTACTCTCTAGTAACCCTTGCCGTGTTTCTGGAATTCCGCAAGCCCTCCTGGAAGTCATTCTACGCCACGGGTTCCTGGCTTGAAGAATTCCATACTTTTGACCTCTATAGACGACCTTGAGAACTCGTGCATACGCTTCGACCCAACCAAGAACCAGTCCCATGACCTACATAGGCACCAGGTATGCATTGCTAATGCTGTATCTAAAACAGGCATGGGATTTCGACGTTAAGGCACATGCCTTATTGGGTAGTTCCTACCCAAAAACAACACTAGCGGTGTCTTAGCGCCCTGCTGACAAAACAAGACGCACGCACCTGCATTTAGAAGTACTTGTTAACTTCCGATACACAGCAATAATCGCGGGGAACGTATTTCGGCGCTTCGAACGCCATCCTGTTTGGGCTTATCCCACTGTAGGGGTTGCATCTTTTGCCTTTTGATGCAGTTTTTTTGTCGCCGGTTTTGAAGTCAGAAACTCAAAAGCCGATTGCTATTAGTATGATGCGTGCACCACAGCAGTAGTTTGATTGTTTCAGGACTAGCGATGAGTAAGGTTGGTCGGATTGCGCAAACAATATCCTTCGGAGTCCTTCATGTTTGGGGTGACATGCTGAGCTCAGACCACGTGAGCTCCAGCCCCGTGCGAGTAGCTCAGGAAATAAGGCGTCATCCCTACACGCCGTGATACTGCTCTACTTTGGAAGTAACCACTACTGTATCGGGCGCTCCCTTCGAAGGGATCCACGTCATCCCGACTACTAATCAAAAACCTCGACAAAAAAAAATAAAACCATTCTGAAACGCAGGCCGTGAACGAGAGGCAAGGGGAGGCGGATCTCCGTCGGAGATTTCGGCTGGCTGTCCCCCACATCGGCCTGGACCCCGACTACACCCTCGACATCGCCCGATTCGAAGCGCAGGAAATGTTGGCGAGAAAAAATACTTCAAACCTACCGATGGCGCGAGGGGAAGAAATGTTACGATTCGAACCGCAAGGAATAGGTATGAATAGAGAATATGCCTCGGGCATGCGGAACGCGCGAGGAGAGGGAGGGGGTACGGAGCAGGAAGGATCGGGGGGAGGGGGGGGGGAAGAAGAGACGGGAGAGAGAAAGGCGAGAGGGGAAGGATACACGGAGCCGAGCTACATTACGAGACAGCGTTGCCTCGTCTTAAACGACTGGGCGCTGAACCTCTTCGGCGTCGGAGAGCACAGAAAGGTGGCTTGATTCCGTTAGAAAACGCACATACGGCACCGATGGGAAACTGTGGCGGGGTTAAGCTTTATTACGACCTTGACTTTTTTGCCTGCCCGTAAGGTCCACTCAAAACAAGCAGCATCGCTTATCTCCTTTAGCACTGACTGCACTCTACTGTTCAAGGACAAACTGGCTGGGATTCAAGTTGTATAGTTTTTGCAGTGAGTCGTAAAAGGCTCCTCATTTGTTTTTTTCAGCCAAACAGCATGGTTCGCCAATGACCACAGTAAGGCAAACAACTAACGAGTACCTCCCCCTCAACCCAGCCACCACATACCTGGTACGAGTGTACGCACGGTATAAGTGTACGTTCGGCCCAGTATATTTGCAGCTATTTGTCGTTTCCACCGAACAAACATAGGTGGTGCAGGTAGGTGTATAAGCGGATCAAGGAGGTCACAAGAAACACCATATGTAGTATAGAGCGCCATGAAAACACGTTTGTTTTTAGACAACACCCCTGTTGTTGCAGATCTTGAAGTGCACAGTTCGTGATGGACACCGCTCGCTCCGTTACACTGCCTTAACCTCACTTTGGAATTTTAGTAGTCCGACCGAAGCGAATGTAGGCATCTTGAAACAAATACTAAAACATGGATATGCCACGGACTGCAGGCGGTTATGGTGCTCAACTTGGCTATTGAGGGCGACGGAGCGTTCGCTCGAGCTACGGGAGGGGTGGTGGAGTCGAAGTTCTTCTTGAACAGGTGAGTCGGTGGTATATAAAAATATAGGGATTCGTTGAAACTGACGAATATGTTCGTTGAAACTAACGGGTCGATTCGTTGAAAGTAACAAATATTATCGAAGAACCTGGCGGATCGACTCGCTCGAGACTGACGGGTCGACAAGCTGGAACCGACGGATGGACTCGTTGAAACTGATGTATCAATTCATTGGAGCTGACAGACAATCGTTGAAGACTGACAGATCGGTTCGTTGAAAAATGACGGATCGATTCGATGAAACCGACGGATGTGTTTCTTCAAATTGACGGATAAACTGGTTGAAAAATGACGGATCATCCATCTGTTTAAACTGGCGGATCGATTCGTTGGTTGGGTTGGGGATTGGGCAGATCGACTTGATGGACAATACGAGTTTATGCCATTGGTACATGAACATCTGTCCGTCTGGTTAATCTCCACGCATGAAAAACGTGAGACACCAGTCTGGTGTGCGGTATATGGTATGTGATGAGTGATATGTAACACCTGGTATATGGTATGTGGTATGTGATATGTGATACTGTATGTGGCTAGTGACATGTGATACTTGAGACGCGTTACATGCGGTATGATATGTGATGTTCGATATGCGATACCTGATATTATGTTATATGTGGGCACAACAAAAATGTCGAGACGGCGCCGGCGCATCGCGCACTCCAACCCAATCTCTCGTGATGGTCTTCAAGCAAATCATTTTACTTTAGTTGCCACCACAACAAGGAAATCTGTTCCTCGGCGAGCTGATTGATGGATGGATCCATTAATTTTCCTGCTTGGAAGTCTGTCGCGACCACCATCCAACCGCTCTGTTGCTCAACTTTATCACATGATGCCAGGGGGGACTGCTACCGCAGTGGTGGCTTTACCGAAAGGGCGGTGAGAGATTACGAGCGCGCTCTGGAGGTTGAACCCGCGAACTGGATGGTCAAGACGCGTCTCTCTCTGGCGCACTACCTCAAGGTCAACCAATGCCTGCTGTAGCTCCTACCCATATACTGCAAGCCAATCGCGCACAAGTTGGACGGATATATCATCTACAGATAGGTCAGATATATAATCTAGCTCATCAAGATCCCGACCTGCCGTTTTGATATGTTGGGCAGGATCTGTACAGTACAGGTCCAACCCCTGGTTGAGCTGTTGGGCAGAATTTGTACGGTACAGATCCAGCCCCTGGGGCAACATATTCTAGAAGATCACGCTGGTTACACGCGCCCCACTCGGCAACATGATGAACTACTGCTGTAGATCATCCGTATCATGAATACATATATCTGCCCCGAAATATCCAGATCATCAAGCGGAGATCGGTGGTGAACTGCCTGATGTTTCGTGGACGGCGCGTTGTACTATGAGAAAGGTTCGTACCACATTTCCGTCAAAAAGCTTGCTGAATGACGGGCTTATGCCAACCAATGCTTCGAAAAATGACGTTTTTGTATACTTGGGCCGTGGGATTACTCATCGGGATGCAATTTGGTTTTTGCTGAAGTCAGTTTTGGGGTGACTTACTATCAGTATGGGGCTTCTCAAGTGAGTAGCCTCAGAAAAGTTAGGGTGAACCTTTATCGTAGAACGCCTCGGAGAAACCACTGCTGCACTTGGAATCAGAGTCTAGATACGTTTCACGGTGATGACCAACGCATATCCCTCCCCCCCCCGGCAACAATCTGGGTTCGACACAACATACGAACCGTTAGCTACAGCTTTTGGAATCAGAGTCTGGATACATTTTGTACGGTGGAAATAAACCCATTTGTCTTTGTTTCTCGTACGAGTAACATTTTTGTGGTTTTTCGGGCCCATCCTCCCCTTTTGTTTTTCTGGCACCTTTTTTTCAGGGTAACGGATTTTTCAACCAAGGGCGATTCGTGGAGGCCAGGGAAGAACTGGACACGGCCATCACTTATAACTGGAAGGTGAAAACAAGTTATGACACGCGTAGACGGTAGAGGTATGCCACTCTGAGGGCGAAAATCTAAGAGTCGTAAGGTCTTCATGTTCAAATCTCAACGGTTCTCAAAAGCCCGTCAAGATTGGTGCAAGGTAGATTTCATCTACTGCTGTAGGGCCCGGCTACTGGCATGCAGGGGTGCCTCTGGCTCTGCGGCGGTCACCCATTGAAGGTCCTTGCCGGCTGGTCGGGTGTTGCTTGTAGCTCCATCTATCTCAGTAGCTCGCTTGTCTGATGCTTTCTGAACGAAGTGGCGGCCCGAGTGCAAACTCTCACCCAGTGGCAAGGCTATCAAAGCGATAACGCCTGCCCGAGGGTATGGCAATATTATGAGGTGGGATAACCTGCTCCATATCAGAACGCCGCAGACAGAGGAGAGGGAATATCCCAACACATTCCACAGCCTGAAATAACGGCAAGGTGAAAAAACATGTGTGAACGTGCCATCGTCTACAACACAAAAATGTGGGGAAAAAGGAAAAAAACACCGTCGGACCCGTGCGACGATAGGACGTGCCTTAGTGCACTTTACTTCAGATTAATTCCACGGTGGGGGTATACCCTTTTTTGTCTAAATATTTTCTGGCGGGTGGAGCCTCCAAAGTGAGGAACTATTAATAGACCGGTTGCCATGATACTTTTGACTAGTATTCTGAGTATTTGGTTTAGGAGTTAGCTCGTAGAAACCTATCTCGGGTTTTGCGACAACAAATCGTTTTCGTAGGTTGTCGGTTCGGATTAGAGAGGTATGGGCTACTCGTGTGAGGACCTCATCAAATAAGGCACCCTCCCTACAAGACATTGCTCGCTGACAATACCACTTCTGACTGGCGGGGCTCAAGTCAGGAACTGCCCAATACGGCGCGATGAGGCACAATAAGGCATGCTTCATCATTGGAATATAATCTGTTGTGATAACCGAATACGGTGTGCAAACACAGTGTAGTAGTAGAGAAATACATGCTTTTTGGTTCATCTTGGAGTTCTGATCACTGGTATATTAGTATGTACTACTATGCCCTGCCCGAAAAATGTGCCAGGAAGAAAATACCAGGGTACCAGATAGCAGGTAAGCAGCAAGCACAAACTGACACCTGGTACAAATCAAGACGGCGTGCTCATGCGGTGAATCAACTAAAGAACAGAAAAAAGCTTCATCAGAGCTGAACACTGACGTCACTGCTGCGCAACCAAACTAGCCTCGTGGAAAGTTTTCCATCCACCTCCTTTACGAACTCCAGCAGCCTGTCTCTCAAGGCCCCGCCACCTCTACGGGCCTCTCTCAGTCTCATCAGTGCTACGTACTAGCACTAGTGGAACCCATACCGTTTCGTGATCAGCTCCCCATCCAACTCCTCTACGAACTCCAGCGGCATGTTTCGCAAGACTCCTCCACTCCTGCGGGCCTCTCAGCCTCATCAGAGCTGAACACTAGCACCGCCCAACCCAACCCGTCCCGTGATCAGCTCCCCATCCACCACCTCTACGAACTCCAGCGGCCTGCTCCTCAAGGCCTCCACCCCTGCGACCGAGGCTCGCGCTTCGGGGCTCGAAAAGGACAGCGCCAAATCGTTAAACGCCCGCTCCAACCGGGGCAACCGTTCCACGTCCCTTCGCCAGCTACCCTTTCTGTCAGCCGCTCGGTAGGGAAGCAACTCGATGTCTTCGATCAGCGGCCCCGAGCGAAGGATAGCGTTCGTTGGGTCCGTGAGGGCGGTAGAGGAGAGAGTTCGGTCCCGGTACGACGACATCTTGTTGCCCAGGATGATGATTGAACCTAGACCTGAGCACGCAGGGGGTAGAGGTTTGCGTGGGGGTTGGGGGACGGGGCGGTGAGCGGGGGAGGGGGATGTTCCCGATATCATGCCTGACCGTAGTCGTATGATCATAGACCCTTGCATCCCTACAATACCGGGACGGAGCACGTCGGGTTTTAACCGACCAGGCAGACATTGCTTGCATCAAGTACGGAGCGCCGTGAGGTGTCCTGCGAGCCGCATGAAGGTTGAGCTGTATCCTACTGAGAACCGCTTTTGAGGCGGATTTTCTTGCACATGGGTGGCAGCGTCAATGACTTAATTGATTTTCTGGTGGTGGTGGTGGTGCTTTTGCATCATACGTGCAAGGGCCGTGACGTGTTAGGCGAGTCGCATGAAGGGTGAGCTACATCCTACTAAGAGCCGCTTGTGAGGCGAACTTGCACATAGAGAGCAGCTTCAATGAGTTAATTTAATCTCCGGTGTGTTCATTTCCAGCGACAGCAATGGGAGTACTATGTAGCTGCCTCTTGGGTGCCTTACCATGAACACTACCAGTACGTGAGGCGATCACTTCCCTGGTGCGGAGTAAAACTTCTGCACCCCCGCACACATGATCTAACTCGGAGGTGGGGGAGGGGGAAGGAGGCGGGGGTGGTGGTGGAGAGAATTCGGTCCCGATCGGTACGGCGACATTGTTTTACTCAGAACGAAGACCGAAACT
>JBBMHQ010004784.1:0-12000 GCA_037834295.1 Postelsia palmaeformis
TTTGACATGCCCTTAATCGCTTCTATCATCTCGTCCATGGATGGTTCATCTCCAAGTGATAGTTTAAGAGGTCGCGGCGGCAAGAGGTCGATGATCGTGGGATCGAATTTCAGTAATTTCGTGTTCAACAGCTTGTGGCAGTGCCCCGCCCATTGTTCACGAATTCGCGCTTGATGCCGCAACAACGTGCCATCTTCGTTCATAATAAACTGCTCACTCCTCGCTTTTGTAACTTGCAATCCGACCGTACTCTTCAAGTGCTTGTAGAACCCTCGTTGATCGTTACTCGCTAGGAGTCTCTCGTTTTCGGCGAGGTACACTTCGAAATACGCTTGTACTCCTATGGCAACCACCTCCTGCAGATTTGCACACTCGGATCTTGAGTTCTTCCACGCTGCACTATCTCGGGGGTTGGCACGCAAGAACTTTCTCGCGTCCTCCTTCGCTGTCCATGCTACTTTGAAGGCGGCCGAAGTTTCGGCAGGTTCGCACCAACCATGCCGGCGGTGGCGACGTGGTGGAGGTGGCACCTCTTTCTATACAGCATCGATGATAGTCGTGGTGAAAAACTCAACCATGCCAGACGTGTTACGGGGCTGGATAAGTTGGTTGAGAGCGGAAACGACCCTCGCGATTACTCGTTGGCGACGCTTTCCGTCGGATAAAAGAAGCTGTCTGTCGAATTCTCGGCGTTTCGGGGGTTTCAGCACTTTTCTGTTGGACGAGAAGTGGCCACTAAGTCGCACCTTGATGTACACAATGTTGTGGTCTGAATCCACCTTAGCTGGTGGCGGAGGCTGTGGGACGACTTTAGCATCGTGTACTCTAGGTCGATGGGCTTGACGGGTTAGGATGTAGTCGATCCGCTTACGGTCATTCGGGCTGGTGCGGTTGTGTACGTATGCGATATCCCACCCTTACGCGTGCTGAAAAATGTGTTGGTGAGAGCTAGCTTGCATTTGGTGGCGAACGACGAAAGTCGTTTCCCATTATTGCTACGAGCATCTCGTCCGTATGCTCCAAGCACCCTACTATCACCATCACCGCACCCTTCCATCCGCCGCCCAGTTCGCGCGTTAGCCGTGGTTACTCGTAGTACAAATGAAAATGCTTGCCAGGTACAGCTTTCAACAAAAAAACAGCTTGAATTTCTCAGCAACAGAATTCTTAACGGATGTCGCGTACGGTATCTGCCGAGGAGCCTGCAACATTTTTGTTGCTAAAGCTTGATTGCACAAGGTATCGTCGGAAAGGTGTCGTACCTGGTACGTATTTATGTGCGTACTCGCACAGGACTTGCATATCACAGCAACAACAAGTAGAAGAGATCATGTGTACAGTTGGTCAGGGTTAGTTAGGGTTAGTTAGTACCTGGCAGTTGACCGTATTACGGGGGACTTTAGAAAATTGAATGAAATATTGCCAGTAAAACAGGCAAATATAAAGGTGTTTGTGTTACCTGTTCGTCTGGATATCGCGGACCTGGTGCTGATACCATCTACTGGTAAAAACAACGTTGTGGCTGTCAAACGAGTACCACCACCTGTCGCTAGTCCGAGATAAACTCGTTCCCGACGAAATTCTCCGAGAGATCGAATGACGACACATGCTGCCGACTGAACTTGTCACATGTATGCCCATGCCCCCGCGATAAGTAGTATATGGCGCGAGAAAGCGCCGCGTGCACCGAGCCAGAACGCAGGGCTTGGCTCGCCGTTTCGGCAGTCGAACAACGTCCGCAGGCAGCACACAAAATATTTAATACCAGGTAAGTACTAAAATATTACTGTTTTACTGCTGTACAGCAGTTTACTATGTTGTTATTATTAACTTGCCATCCGACAACGTGTAGTGTTGTTAGTAAAAAGGCTGAGGAAAATACTACAGCAGTTTTATTGTTGCAGCTATCCCATTTCCCTTTCAACACTGCAATCCCGCTTTGCGGACGAAGCACTCTAAATTCGAGTGGTCTGTCCTCAGAACTGATCTATAGAGAGACTGCACTCCTGAAAGGGTTGAGGAGAGAGGGGAAATAGAGTGTACAAACAGAAAGGATATGATCTACTGCTGTACGGTACAGATTTCCAGCAGTAGTAGTGCCCCCTATGTCGTGCTGGCTGCCCCAAGTCGTAGATAGTGCCGGTGAAATCGCTTGGCACAGGTGGGATTAACCAGAGCGTTCCTTGGGATTTATCCCACGGTTTTATCTGGGATTCGGGATAATCCCGCGGTCGCGTGGTGAAAGTGAAATCCCGTGCCCGCACAAACGCGGCCAGCACGAATTCAGTATCCCGCTCCCGCGCGATGAATAGGGAATAGAGTAAGTCCCGTTTCCGCGAAAACGCGTCCCGCACAAATGATCAATATTCTATTAATAGTGTTTTGTAAAATTCCGTTCCCGCACAACATGTCCCGGACTAAAAAGAGACCAAAAACAATCCCCAGCTGCACGTTTGCACTTCACTTCCGGACAGCTACAGCTCCGCACAATAACCCACATGGAACGGAATTGGGTCCCGTTGCGTGCGAGGTGTGCGAAGGCGTCGGGTGCCCTAGACAGCAGTCGAAGCCAGCCAAGAATCCCGCGTTCCCGTGATAAATGTGAAATCCCGTGCCCCCACAAACGCGTCCCGCACACGTACTATTAATACAGTAGTAATATCCCGCTCCCGCGCCTCGGGAAAACGAAAATCCCGTTCCCCGGCGAAAACATTCCGCGGTCGTCACATCCCATACAAATAGTACCGTTTAGTACCAGGGTAACTGAATCCTGCAGGATATCGTCCCAGAGTCGAAAAGGTACCCCGAGGAATACCCTTTGGGATTAGATGTGGCAGCGTGCGGCGCTGGTATTGTTGGCTGGCGAATACCCGCACTACTACTGCTGTATCCACTACTACTATATATTATATTGCTGTAGATCGTAGATACCTGGTAGCATCGATCACACGGAGCAGCCCGGGCTGCTCGGTGGGGTAGAGGATGTGTCCGAGATGCAATGCAAAGACAACTTCGACAGGCATGGCACTTGGTACTACTCGTACTGCTGCACGCTCCCGCTAGACTGTTCATGGGTGTGCACCTGGCGGCACAGCCCTGGTCTCGCTCGCACTCTACAAAGTACTGCAGCTGTAGTCAAGTCTCGGAAAGGGTAAAACCGAAAAGCCGCCTTGGGCAAACACAGATGTCACCACCGAGAGGGAGTCGAGAAAAGGGGCTCGAGGTGGATTGCGACGACTGGCCGATACCGCGATGCGGTTCCTCCGTGTAAGCAAGCTGGGAGGTGTGTGTGCTCTGTGATAAAGTCAGGCCGCAGAAAACTCTGCAGTGAAAGGCCGCCTACACCCGAGGGTACAGCAGTAAGACGAGTGCAGACTGCGCATCCACGCACACTACTACTGTAGCCGTGAATATAAGGAACAATTTTGTATTAATATAATTTGCCAAATGTTTACTACATTTGCGGTCAGAGTGATGTTTTGCTCGCTTGAGTTTCCTGGACACCCCATGTAGGCAAAACCCATCTTTCGATGCCAAACGTTTCGGTTTACCTGACCGCCATATTCAGGCTGCGCAGGGGCGGTGGTGGTAGCGGCGGGCCTTGTGAACTCGGCCATTGGTGCCCCTAGAGCACCGCGCACAGCAGTGTTGTTCGAATGACTGAAGCTGCCACGCCGAATGAAGCCACAGCAGGTTTGTGGCATGTGGCATGTGGGATGCTTTGATCAGTTTTTTTAAAAAATAAAACTCCCGCCATGTATATATTTTTTTCAAGAAAAAGATTTTGTAAAATTTCTAAACGTTGAAAAATATTGTTTTTTCGTAAAAAACTAAGATATCATACGTACGGATTTTTACCGTATCTCGAACGTTTCGAGAGGTTCCGGTTCGTCGATCACTTCGAAACGAAACGGCGTTCACTGTGATTTTGTAAGCGGGGGAGCGGTGGCCAAACCTGCTGGTCTGCTAGTACACCAGGATTTCAGGTATCTACTACCAGGGTACAGCAGTGCTGCGTCTGTCACATAGTAGGCATACATCGCCGTGGGTGCTTTGATGTCCCCGACTCCTCGATCTTCCTCTTCTGCCTGTTCGTAACAACGCTAAAAGCGTGATTGATCATGGTGTCGCTTGGGAAAGGCGCCCTGTGTACTGCTGTACACGATTTACGCGTCACACCAACAACCAGCTGAAGAGATACCGTGAAACGTACAGTATTGATGTTTGTCTGCATATCGTTCATCCTTATAGAAATGACCGCGTGGCACAAAAACGAGTGACGTATATAATTTTGTCGCAAGTTCGCGGTTTACAGATCGGGCGGAATGTTTTCCGGCGGAGAGGTGTGCGCGGCCAACGCAACTTTAATTTTTCGCATGTATTCCCCGGACACGTAGTACGAGTAAAGAGCGCGTGAAAACGTCGCGTGCATCGAGGCAGAAGGCATGGCGAGGCTCTCCACTCTCGACAACCGGAGAACGTTCGACGACAGAATAACAAAAAAAGTGCATCGACAGCTCTGTGATTGAAAGCTTGACGGGTAGAAGCCCGACAAAAAACAGAACAAGCCAGAGAGGGAGGGTCGAGAAAGTCCTCAAGGTGAATCGCGACGACTGGCCGCCACCACGATGCCCTCTCTGTACGGCTCCTTCGTTTAGACGCGGCGCATGTGGGTGCTTTGGTGGGGATTCAGGTCGCGGAAGAATCTCCGTCCGTAAGCCCCCGAAAAAGACAAGACAACGGAGCAGGTACTCGTACGCATTCGCAGACAAGTTTGCATCTTCTGTGTATCTCAGTTTTCTGGCGATCCAGCGTAAAAACAGCGCATTAAAAACGTAGTGGCTTACCTGATTGCCACATTCATGCTGCGCGGGGGGGGCGGCGACGGCGGCAGGCCTTGCAGCAAACTCGGCCATGGGTGTCTCTAGAACATTCAGTAGGATGCTGTTCGGATGGCTGTGATGCTCACGACGAAGCGAAGCCAAAGCGAAAATTTTAGAAAACAAGTCTGGACGTTTCACAAGGTTCCGGTTCGTCGATTTTCCTGAAGTTTCACTATTAATACCAGTATGCGATCGCTCAAACTATTAATAGTACCGGTATTGGATTAGATGATTGATACCTCCTTCCATAGTCGGTTGGCGTGCCCATACAGTACTACGTTGTAATCTAGCACTTTTCATTGCCTACTCACAGTACTAGGTTGGGGTCTAGGGTCTCACCCAAACTTTATTTGCATCTATTAATAGTGTACCGTGGCGTTCACGCGGCCAAGATCCGGCGATCGTGGTACGAAAATCGATTACTATCGCGTAATCGCGGATTGCCACGTTCGCTTAGAGGTACCGTCGTTCGTTTGATCAGGGTCCAGTGCAGAGCATTTGGGCGAGAGATATGAAAACGTTATATATTTACGTAGCAACATATCGCATCGCATCGACGGCGCAAGCGGGATACGGCAGGGGGGGCACCTTGATTTTCTGTGAGGCTCGTCGTTCAAACGGAAGATCTTTGCTTAAAAAAAACTCCCCACCCAAAAACGGCCTTCGACGAATAACAAATCCCGAGCAGATCCGATGAGTAACCCCCATGGCTTCGATATACTATGCCTTCTTGGGTAGCTACTCAGCTGAGAAGCCCTGACAGTCCCAGTGACAGTTTGACCAGAAAAACGCTGCCATAATACCCACCATAGCCCGCGTCGGCGGTGTGGATAAGAAGGCCTGGGTTAGACAACAGCATGCACGCACACCCGCTAAACGAGCTAGCCACCATGCCACACAACACGTATATACAGCCACGCAGCTTTCCAATGCTGAGTATCAACCACTCCGTCGGTCGAACTCACAACCGGCGTGATTGGAACATATTTTAAAAAACAGACAAGCAAGAAGCCCTTTTTGTGGTGGCTTTCCTGCAGCAGAAAATACTGCTGCCGCACTTACTTGGGAGGGAAACGACCGATCGACCGGCAGGCCGACACACAAGGAAGCTCGTTTTTCATCAAGCATGCGCATGGCGGCATCACCACCCCATGCAAACGCCTCGACCGCGTAGAAAACCCCCGTGAATACTCCAGAATCACCATCCCACTCCCCCGTTGCATATAGCCGGTTAACCCTTTCACTACATTATTAATAGCACGAGCGTTCCGCACCACGAGACACGAATGCAAGACAGAAGCTGACACACAAAGCTACCGGAAGAAAACTAAGAATCTCGAAAACGAAAGCAGTAAAGGCGAACACGGTGTACACGAGTTCGACAAATACTCAAAACGATACCTTGGGTATGGTACACTTGAGAGTGAAAAAATGTTGAAAAGCCGTGATGAAGTACAAACACTAAAACTGCTATTGCGTACCGGGCTGTCCTAGCGAGCGCGGCACTTCCCACCCACACCGTACGCGCTACCGCTGCCCCTAGCGTGCGCGAGCATAACAGCCGCGAGGAACCCGGCCGCGCCCGACACGACCACTCCAGCCATCACACCCCCAGCCACGGCCCAGAGGGTTAGCCCCGAACCGGGCTTTGACTTGCCTCCTTCCCGCTCCACGAGGTGATCTACACCGTACAGACAGCTGTACCGTGGACGTCAAGGCAAAGACATGTGGGCGGAGTGCGTACGATGCGACAGGGGGGTAGCGGAGGAAGGGAGAGGAGGGTGGGGGAAAGGTGGGGGCGGAATCGGAAAGGGCATGGGCTCGCGGTGTCAGCCGCGATACTGTGTGTGGATGACGGCTGGTAGATGGGGGAACACACCAAGCCCGCGCTACAACGCCGTACCGGTATATTCCAAGGCCTCCCCGATCCCCGTGTTTCTAAGCTGTTGCCGCGAGGTCGGCCGATGCATGAAAAGTCGTTACGGGCGGGCCGGACTGGACTGGATTGGGTCAGACCGGAAAAGACCGAACTAAACCGAATAATATTGAACCAAACCAAATCGAATCGAAACAAACCAGACGACCAGACGACAACAGACAAAGACACACCGAACCGAATTCACGTAAACCAAATATGCGCACGCCAAGCCAAACCCAATCACACCGAACTGAAACAAACCGAGCCGAACCAAACCGAACCGAACCAAACCGAGCCCAATCGAATCGAATCGAATCGAATCGAATCGAACCGAACCGAACCGAACCGAATCGAGCCGAACCGAACCGAACCGAACCGAACCGAACCGAACCGAACCGAACCGAACCGAACCGAACCGAACCAAATCAACCACGGTTTAACTCGCGTCGGCTCGATCCGAAGCAAGCCAAATCGAAACAAACTAAACTACTCATAGCCACAATACACCAACCCAACTCAACCCAACCTACTGTAATCTCAACCCAACCCTACTCAGCTAAAAATCAACCCAGTCCGAAAACCGACAAAACTACGGCAAACCAAACCAAACCAAGCCCAAACCCAAGCAAGGCTTTGATATACAAACTCACGCCGACTCCACGGCATCCACCGCCGTTCGCCCATACCCCGCCGCCAGGACAGCTCGCTGCGCCCTCCGCGCCCCCTCCGACAAATCCGGGTCCTGCACCGCCCTAAGCACGGCGTCTCGAATGGCGCCAGCAGTGTATTTCGGTCCATCATCCTTTTCCCAAAACTTGAAAAATGCGACCCCGGAGGAGGAGGGGTGGGGGCGGGCAGCGAAGCCGGCGGCCTCCGCCGCGCGGGCGTTGACAGGCTGGTCGGCGGATAGGGAGAAGGGGAGAGGGACAAGAGGGACGGCGTTGACCGCGCACTCAAACAGCCCGCCCATGCCGCAGTGGGTTACCTGGAAAAGGTGGGAGGACGGCAAGCCGGCGGACAAGAGGGGAGAGGGCGAAGGGAAGGAGGAAGAGAGGGAGGGAGGGAGAAAGGGAGGGAGAGAGGGAGGGAAGAGGGGATAGAGGGTGCTCAACTGTCTCTCCCGTCGCCTGTGTGTGGTTGTGATGCGTGATAAGAGCGGGTACGGAAATCGATAATACATTCCAGGCATGATTGACGTCTCCAACCGATCGTCTGCCCTGATTCTGCAAGCGATCGACAATATCGAATGTTGAAGCTCCATCAACAGACAAAAGTATCATCGACCATGGTGCAAGCCAAAAAACACAAGTTGTGGCCCCTGCAGCAGCGGGAAGCAGCAAGCACTTACAGCTGCCCTGATGTTCGGATGGGCCAGCGCAGCACCCTGCGGCAGCCACGGCCTGACGAAGAATCTTCCGGATGCAAGGGCGGCTGCGGTGCAATAACGTGCGCATGTTGCGCGGTTTTCGCAGGGCACCGCATCGCGTCGGGTCGGGTCGCAGCGGCGACGGGCAGTGGGGAAAACAAGCAGCACAGGGAGGAGGCGTGCGGAAGATGGGTTCCGTCAGCCCAGCATAGCGAGCGGAACAGACATCCCATTCCAACTCAGTAGAAAACCTCGACCAGCCGCAAACGCGAGGACAGGCATCCCAACTTCAATTGGGAGGGGTCGACAGCGAGAAAACAAAAGCACCCGCCTACACACTCGCTCACGAGGGGGGGTTGCGAAGTAATCAGGAAACAACGAATGCCTCGCACAATGAGCAGACAGAAATAGAGGGAACAAACATAAAGAAGAGACGTGCAACAGCGCCTCAAGCAAGAAGTCCCAGTCTTGTTGCAGTACGAGCTATGATATGCATTGGGAAGGAGCGACGGAGAGCCGCCGCAAGCAAAAATAGATGGCAACACGCAAGTAGGGCACGCCACCTCTCACCGCGAGGAAGGTGGGACGCCTCGGCTTTTTTGAGAGACCACACCACCGCCCAACCCCCGGCCACCAGCCCTTCCCCCACGGTTCGCACGAGGGCTGGGGGAGGGGGTATACGACTGCCAAATGTCACATACACCACCACACCATGGGCGTCAAGGAACGTCTGGTACCGGGTAGTACGAGTGGGCATTACGACGGTAGGCGCGAGAGGGGAGGGGGGGGTGGGGAGAGAGGGGAAGAGGGAGACAGGGAGGGGGAGAAGGAGGGAGGGGGGTCGCGGAAAAGGTGGAAACATATATGAAGAGCGCCGGGGGGACGCACGAGAAGGATTATACTTGGCGGCGTCTCGAATCGGGGTCGACAACGGACGCGTTCCCGGCGGCGTCATTCACGTCCGTCAAAAGGCGCTGAACTCGACCCAAAGTAAATCGCTGACCTCGCCCAACAGAAGCCAGTATTCACAGCTCCGCCAACCCGCACGGGAGCTTCCAGTCCAGCCCCCACCTGCATACAATATTACAAGACCTCCATCACCACATGCCCCCCTCCCCCTATTATATACAAGTATAATGTCGACGTTGGGTTGGCGTCGTTTGGCAAAGACACTGTATAACATGCTGCTCACTACGTGAGCTAGACATCCAGCGTACCGCTTTGTTTGTTTTTTGCGGTCAGCGACAGCTGGCGACCGAGTTAGATCATCTGTGCGAGGTGGAAAACCTTTCCTCCGCACACGGGGGATCACCGTAACACGTAGTGTGTACGGGGTACATGGTAATTCACCTGTAAAACGCGTGAGTAGCGGGTAGAATACATACCCCTTGCTGTCTCTGGAAGCGACCACACACGAAAAAAGAATCAAGACATTCGACGCATTCGACGCTGTCCTCTACATAAGGAAGTACGACAAGGTGCCGAAGTCCGTCTCCTAGCAAGTCCACCTGGTAGGATACAGCTCACCCTTCATGCGACTCGCCGGACACCTAACGGCGCTCCGCGGCTGGTGCAAGCAGTCTGCCTGCTGGGTGAAAAACCGACGTGCTTTGTCCCGGCCATCTATGGGTGCGAGGGCCTGTGGTCGTTCAACTGCGGCCATGCATGACATGAGTACACCCGCCCCAACACCATAATCCAAAGGCCTCCCGACAGTGTCGTGCTCCCTGGCTCCCAACCGAGCGCCCAGCGATATACTAGATACGCCTGCGATGCAACTCCGTGTACTGCAGATGACTCGCCCTTCGGTCGGCCACCGACGCGGCACGAAGAAACAAAACGCGGCAGGCCACGAACAAAAAACTTCCACAGCAGCAGAGCAAGCGGGAAAACGTGGCCCTAACCGCGCAAAAAATACCCAGTCAAGGGGAGGCCGGGGGGGGGGGGGGGGGAGACGATTTTTCTACCCCCACCGTCACCCACCTTGAGCTCCGGATGCTCCGCCAACGCATCCGCGGTCTCAGGCCGGTGTCCGCGACCGATAACCTTCACGAGCGGCGGCAAGGCTCTCGGCGGCTCTATCCCAAAGCTCGACGTCACCAACACCAGACTGCCCACCCCGGCTCCAAGGCATTGCCGGCGAACGCTGTCGAGCAAGCGGCGGGACGGTCCCGGCGGCTTCAAGAACGCTGGGGCTAGCCGGCATGACCGAATGCGGCGCACAGTGATCCCCACGAGGGACGAGAGGGAGCGCGCCGGCAGGGTGCTGCACTCCTCGAGCATACCCAGCGGCCAGGTGGCGTGACAGGCGTGTTGGATGCCATGGTTCTTCGCGGCGGTTGCCCCCGCCCACGTGAGGTGGTCGCTGATCTGTAGAGGCGTATTTTGTCCGTCCGTAAATGAACACGCACGCACGCACGAGAAAAATTCCAAGTGGGCAGATTGGGGCGGGAGGGGGGGGGGGGCGTACTCGATAGGAGAGATGAACTCGATATCCTGCATGGCCGTAGTCGTATGACCATAGGCCCTCGCCTCCCGCATTCCTATAATGCCGAGACGGGGCATGTCGGGTTTTCACCGACCAGGCAGACGTGGGTTGCACCAAGCGCGAAGCGTCGTGGGGTGTCCGCCTGGTCGCCTGAAGGGTGAGCTGCATCCTACTAAGAACCGCTTGTGAGGCGGACTCGCCTATGGACGACCGCTTCAGAGGGTTAAAATTAACTTCCGGTCTAGCCACTTCCAGAGACAGCAATGGGAGTACCACGTAACTGCCTCTCGGGTGCCTTACCTTGAAACCTTGAACACGACGGGATACGACAAGTTCCCACGTGGGGGGGGGTGAGGCATTTTGTAGCGCACCGTGTCACTCTCGAGAGAGCCAAGAGGGAGAGACGTGGTTGCGTGTCAAGCACCGGAGACTGCAGTAAGACACACTGCGCGGAAACGGCAAGCACAAAACACATGTGTCGGCGTGTCTTGCGGGTGGCGCGGGGGCCCTACAGCACTACAAGCCGACGGCGAGCATCCGTACGCTCCGGCGCAGGGCCATGCCTCAACGAATCTGCTGTGCTGCAGATCTCTAGGACTTCAGTCGGCTCCAAATAAATCGACGGAGAAACGTGCTTGTAGAGGTGGCGCACAAATATTAATGTGTCGTAGGCAAATACAAGCTTTCCTGTCTTACTAGAGCGCGGTTACCTTTGACGAACCAGCCACGGCACTTCCCTCGCCGCCAGGCTTCCTTCGGGGCCGGCAAAGCACCGGTCTTCAGAAAGAAATCACCCCGTCAAGGCTCTCTTGATTGCTCATCACAAACATGTGTAACTCGGGCAGCTACACCCAAACGGCTGCGCGCTTACCATCATGTCTGGCACGCAGGCCATGCCCTTAATCAAAGCCTCCAGAGGCCGGATCATCTTCTCTTGCGCGTACCACACCGGGTGTAGCGGCGAGTCCCCCTGTCCGTCAAAGCATTATGTGGGGGGGGGGGTCTCGGGATTCGAGCTTTGACTATACCCCCACGGAGGCGTTGCGTCACGGGGTGGCAGTATGGCGACCTTGCAAGAATAGAAGTGCTCTGTACCAGGTACGTCACTGCCCACTTTGAGCTGAGGTGCGGTAGGGCACAACGAAGCAGCCGACGTCGAAGAGCACAATAAGGCACTCGCACGAGTGTTTATTTGGTGATTGCCAAGCTCGTCGTACGGCACTATCGTCAACACTACATGAACGCGACCGGCTTCGCGAAGCTATGTATTAGCCGCCGACAAAAAACAGGTGCTAACCGCGTTCGGCACGAGAGAAGTACTACTCGAGATAGTAACTACAGTGTA
>JBBMHQ010004895.1:0-18405 GCA_037834295.1 Postelsia palmaeformis
TCTCGTATTTAGCAAGGAATTGCCAGACCCATGAGGGTCAAGGTTATTAGAGTAACACCGCAGGGGGTCACAAGGACGTTACCTGATCGGGTCGGTTCTGAAGGTCCTCGTAGTCAGCTCGAGAGGAGAGGTCAACACGGTTCATGCCGCGGACCTCCAACCATCCGAAATCTAGTGCGGTGGGATATTTCATGCATGACTTTGAGAGGTGTCCTTCCTACATGCGTGTGCGAGGTCTACGACCGATACGTCTTACCCTGTTTGTGACATCATGATATATATGTATATATATATAGATATATATATATTTAGTCATCACTTTCACCTTCCGGCCTAGTTCGTAGGAGGTGTTACCCTCGACGCCCTCCTGGACAAGCCGTGGTCACAGGTGTTTACCCTTCCCCTCGGTACGTGCCTTTTATTTTTTATCGCGCATAGGGTCCAGCGTTCCCACTGCTCGTCGTTTTCATCGAATTTCAGCTATCTCTCGCTCTCCCGCTTTCCGCTAATTTATTTCTTTTATGGAAGAAAAAGCCCCTGAGCATGCACTCGGTGGTACTTGAACCCCCGAAATTGATCTTGACAGGCGCGCGGACTACCCATCAAGCCATCGGGGACGCCGACTATATATGTATGCAGATAGCGGTATAGCTCTAGTATATATATACATATATAATACATATATCATACATATATATATATATATACATATATAATAGATATATCATACATATATACAAATATATATATAATTAAATAAATAATTGCAGCACGCTCTTGAACCATGCGGCCGGACGGTCGGAAAAAACAGTCGGCTCAATAAATGCTGTATTTCGCCTCTTCTTGCCCTTGGGGTAACAAGTAATGGGGAAAATTCTCAGAGAAAAAAAGTGGTCAAAATGGGGCATATATGACATAAT
The DNA here is from genome assembly GCA_037834295.1 of Postelsia palmaeformis. Taxonomy (NCBI): domain Eukaryota; class Phaeophyceae; order Laminariales; family Laminariaceae; genus Postelsia; species Postelsia palmaeformis. The sequence goes on from JBBMHQ010004895.1 coordinate 921, forward strand.
TTTAGTATTTAAAATTTGTTCGTGTGTTTTTTTGCAGAATATGGCTGTATCTTTTCACAGAACCCAACTGTACGGCGATCGTCAAAGCCGTTCCAATCGAACGAAAAAGAACCCCAAAAAACCGACCACAGACTTAAGGGTCAGAGGAAGCAAAAGGTGAGGTAAGTCTTAAGGGTCAGAGGAAGCAAAAGGTGAGGTCAGAGGAAGCAAAAGGTGAGGTAAGACCGGACTCACGGGACAGAAAAAATACTACAGTAGTGAGGTGTGGTAATCCCCGCTCTGGACAAATCTTGAAGCGTACTTTTACCACCACAACAAGGAGAGTGTAGACATGGAGCCATGCCTAGAAATAAAAATGTATAGACGATATCCTTATGGTCACCCTTTCATCAGTTCATGCTATACGCCTGTTTCAAAGGAAATCGCCCCGGAAAATCGTCCGGTGTCATGCGTGCCATACGGTCATAGTGAGTGATTGTGCTCAAACGCCCTCCGATATCCTCAACCTTTGCACAACTGGAACTACAATGTCTATGATGATTCGATCTCTGCACCGCCCTTGATTCCTGATTGATGATTTGAACGATAACGAAATACGATGGATGGAGCAGACAGATGTGCAGCTCGGAGGAGAGTATTTCATACCCTCTCGATGACGGGATGTGATGAGAAGAAGTAATCGAGATCAAAACGGTTACTTACGCTTTAACTGGTCCTCGTTCAAAACCAAAATACACCAAAATAAATAGAGGCTTGAAATGATGATACAAGTTTCGAGTAGTTTCAATTTTTTGGAACTCGGGGAGACGAAAGGTAGGTGTCCAGCGATTTCCGAAAGAAGCAGCAAGTCCCAGCTACCACAACAGTACAACCGCAGTTTCCCTTGATCACCAACAGTAGAAGTATAATTAGTTTCGTTTTGCCGGTCCTTATACTCAAGTCGGCTGGCCCCAAGTCGAAAGGCGTTGAAACCCAGTTTGCGTATATTTGGAAACATTATTTGCCCGAAAAACACCTTACATGATTGGCCTTATTTATGAGGTTGGCTTCCGAAACATTCTTCAGGTACTTCCTCAAAAAGGCCTAACAATGGAGCACATTTTTTCACGTCTAAGAAATCACGAACGAACATGCTTCGGTTCACCTCAAAACAAATGCAGATAGATGACTTCCAAAAACCAAGCAAACCTACGTACAACATAAATAGCTGAAAAACGCACAAAAACTGCCCACCGCAGTATTTACTACAAGATGTCGTATAGAAATTTCAATACATCACGAAGCACAAGTGAGTTTGGCTTGCCTGTACCACGTTAGTTTGTAGCCCGCTACCGCCCGCCATATACTTGATGTTTTAAGACGCAGACAATGATGAAAATTTTGGATGTTAATACCGCACACCGTATCAATAATTGGTTTTGTTTCGAGCGCTAGCCCACAGCCAACCGCAGCACTACGCTAGCCCATTTACGCCGGATGTATCTTGATATTTTACACAAAGGTGTGGACATCAGAAAAAGCACGAAGCAGCAGAGAACAGAGAACACGGGTAAAGGACGCAAGGCCTTCAAATTGCACAAGTTGGATCTCCAGACGATCAAAGGCAAGGAGAACGACGAGAGCAGGTCAAGCTCGGGGTCGGAGGAGAAGGGACAACATTTGAAGTGCATAAATAGATTGTATCTGGCATAACAGGTACCAGGTGTACAACACGCAAATGCCTGAAACACAACTGCAGGAGCCTCACGTTCGTAGGAATACGGCCTTGGTGATTCAAACGTTGCATTCCTGATAGTTTCCATTTGACCAACGGTTGCGTCACCGTCGTCAGCAGGCTGGTGTGGATGCCTCGCTCGTGTGCCTGCAGCAGGTCAGCACTCAGCAGCGGGATGGGCAGTCGCCAAAAGCGCCTGGTGGTGTCGTCGGTGTTGGATCTCCACGATTTAAATTACCACCGCATATTGACCCACCTTTCCTTTGCCGATTGTTTACGAGCGGCCTTGCGCTGGTGAAGCCTCGCCATATAGGCCTTGTTGGAAGAAATATTTTCGTGATACAAGCAAGGTGCTGCGATGAGTGCTGCTGTCCGGTCTAGATTGGATGCCCTCAATCAGCGCGAGGCCAGCAACGCTGAACCACCTGGGTGAGGTTACCACCCTTGGAAGACACGCAAGATCTTCACTGAGATATGAATACACATATCTAACGAGTACACCGTTACTTTGTTAGAGTATCAAGATATACATCGACGCACAAAACGGAGAAATGAACAAAGCATGCTGTGAGTGGTTCTCCAACACGGAACAGTCCGTATATCCCCATAATATGTAAAGTCAGGAGCCTGTGCTTAAACAAAGGATACCCCTTGACGACAATACCATCTACGACGGCTGTACGCAGCACACAGGCAGTCACAACAACGTTATGATTCTCACTTGCCTCATAGTTATGCTCGTACGTCTGGGCCAACCTTCGTTCGCTTCATCGTACCGACGAGTAATGCCGGACACTGACTATGGCTTTCTAGTGCACCGCGCGATTCACTACACGCGATGGTATGTTTTGCTGGACAGGTGTACAGCACTTCATGTACGACCCGGGACATTGAAGATACATCGAAACGCTCTCCACGCAAATTGTCGCTTGAGCGAGAACACAAGTTGAACGAATCGGTAGCGAGGACGACGTTTGAGTAAGTAGGGCTCAGACTGGATTCACTTGAGCAACAAGGGGAGCTTCGTGATGATGATTGGCCCAACACGTTTACCCAAGAGTTGAGTGCCCACTCTACCATTTACCGGCGTTCACGACATGTCATGCATGATGATGTGTGCGCTCTCTCGAAAGGTACGCCAATGTGCACGATACTCCCAACCCGCACCGTTTGAGGCCCTTGTAGCAACGGCGTAGTAACGACAATAAACTCGTTATATCCAGAATACATGGCAAGGCTCAAGCCACCCCTGGCAACAAGGCTCAACATCACAACAAAGACGATGTATCCATATCATACGTGCAAATATTCAACAAACGCAACATAGAATCAGACGACGGCGAAGAGGAGCCCTCTTCTGCAATATGACCATGCCTCGAACAGCTCCAGCAATACGGCACACTCATGGGATGGGGCAAAAAAAACACAAACCATAATATATCACAGCAGAGGCCAGTTTTTGTCGCGTGCCCGGTCTGCGAGGCACCCCAACCACTTACTTGCGAAAACTACCTCCACGAGACATACAGGCGTAGGGCCTGAAAAAACAGGCGCGGTACGCCTTCACGCATCTGTGTGGAAAACGACGTGTACCAATACGAGGTGGCAAAGGTAGGCGGTGTCCGCCTGACATGCGCTAGAACATGAACCATCGCAGACCAAGGCCGATGAACGCGAACATGCGAGGGCGACAAGCTGCTCGTCCTCCCTGCCCGAACGACACTCGAACACACAGACTAAAAAAATCTTTGACGTGCCCATACGTTGGTTTACTACCATCGTCACGCTCCAGCCCCGGTCTTCCAGCAGCTGAGGGGCAGGAGAACTAAACTCGGTAGTGCGAAGGAAGGCACCTTCCTCTAACGACGCCTTCATTGGCGGCGCGGTCTATCGCCATGTGCTCTGGCACCGATGTACTGGAAGGTCGTTTGCCCACATCACATGTGACGACACGTTTCGCCAGTGTCTTCCACAGCGTGTTGGACTGCAGCTCCCCAAGCGCCCGCGAGGTCGGACGCCGCTCGTTTGTTGTTTTTTCTAGGCGGCTGCGAAAGGACCAAGCGTATTCAACGGTAACATCACAAATAGGCATGAATGAGCAATGCTGTGACAATAGGCAGGCGTCGACTGGGCGAGTTCATGCAAGGTGAGGTGTGCGACGCCATCGGCGTCCGTACGACTCGGCTCTACAAAAACTGTCTGCTCATGGCGCGGCTCGACGTCCCGACTCCCAAATAGTTACCAGAATATTTGCGCGCATTCAGGAGTTTACAAAGTCCATACCACACCCTCGAAAAGCATTGGGGTTGAGCAGATATTCCATGCGTGGCGTAGCACATACTCGACGCCCCGTCCGTGCCGGAGCGATAAACCCGAGCACACTCAGTGATATAAGTTGGTTCATGTTTTCTTGAGAATATATGTATATAAACATATTGAGCATGTGTGAAAGAATCCCTGGAGTTGCTTTTGGAGATGGCAGTGGTATGGCAAAGCTTGCACAAGTCGATTGTCCTCCTCGACGCATTGAAGTTCGCCACTTGCAGAGGACGCAGTGTTCTCCAGGTGCTCTTTCTTACCGCAAGTGTAGCCGTCGGTTCCACTTTGGCAGGTGAACCCATCGTCGCAAAACACCGCCTCCGCCGGAGTACACCCTATGCAAGGCACGCGGCGATTATGCAGAGATACCGACTCAATCAGACGTGCGTTTCTATACTATTAATAGAGGGATCGTTTCGGGCGTGTTTTTATACTATTAATAGAGGGATCGTTTCGGGCGTGTTTTTATACTATTAATAGAGGGATCGTTTCGGGCGAAAAAAAGAACTGTCACGGGTGCCAAATATTGTTGGCCCGATCCCGATATGCTCTGGGCCGAACGCGTGCTATGACTTGGGTAGCACCTAACCCGTCGGAGGCCACCCATGTGCTCCTGTGCGCGGGGGCTCGTGTGCCCATGTGCGCATGTGCTCATGCGAGGGTCACTACACACGACATGAACCAACGACCGAGGTTGGAGAGATACAAGTGCAACAAAGCTCCGACAGGCAATCTCATGTGCAGGGTACATCTAACTACTCGCGAAAATATTGTAAATCGCACGGCACATCCGCAAACATGTTCTAGCTCCGTGTGTGAGAAACGTCGGGGGTACTAACACAACTGCAATCCCTGACGTAGCGCGGGTCCAAGGTGGCCATTAGACCAATACGAAGGCTGGCGCGTTCAGCGAGCTCAAACAGAATACGCGTATGTGCATCTCACCGCATGTGCCGTCCTTGATGTCGTCGAAGTCGAGGAAGACGTCCGTAGCAGTGCTGCTCAGAAGGCCACAGCACCGGGGGGGGGCAGAGAAGCGGAGAGAGTGTATAGTTGCCTGCTACGGGGGACCATCGTAGATAGGACCGACGATACACACGAAAACCCACACATGTATTTATTTTCACTGGAAATATTTTGTCGTATTTACTACGGCCTCAAGTAATAGCGGCTCAGAACAACACTCCAACCCGCCGTGCAAGAGAATATATGTTAGTGTGTAATGCTTTTGTGCAGGTGCAACATGCAAGGGCAAGGGTGTAGACACTTGTTTGCTACGGTAGCGGTAGCATGTCTCGTTCCCAAGGTTAGTATCGCTTGCGTAGGGCATGGGAGCCCTATTAATAACCTACCGAAGCCTGTAATAAAAACAACTACTGTACAAAAAGTGCAGCCCGATCAAGAAGCTCAAAGCCTTCCCTGAGCGCTTTGTCACGAATAATAGTACGAAACATGCTGCTCGTATTCCAACGATGTTCGGATAAGATGCCCGGTCAGTGACAAGTATTCTGGCTAAAACATGTACCCCAATAGAAGCACGCCTCTGCACAGTAAATGTCGCAGGCCGTCTAGTTCTAAGAGCTATCCACGTTAGGGAATTACTTACGTTGAGAGAGGAGAACGGACAACCCGGGGTATACCGTAGATAAGTGTTTTGGAGGAAAAACAAAATAGCATCCCAACAACTGTATCTTATAGTTCCTCAGCTGGAGGGGGGCATTTTTCATAACTAGGTATGGGGTAATTGTGTCTACAACATCACAGCATCCAGAACAAAGACATGAGGACGACCTAATGCGAAGAGCGATCATTCGTGGCGGAGCTTGAGGGGTAACTACGCCAATGTTCCGCAGGCCGCCGTTGCAGATCCTTCCAAACAATTCCATATACTGGAGATCATCACGTGGTCGCAGCGGTCGTGAAAGTGGTGTCTGCGACGTTTACGAACGGATGGTACGGCAGGGCTGTACGTAGTCTACACGAGGCATATTTCGTCATCAGCTCTATAGCTCGACCGATTTCATCAGCATTCGCCCATCAAAAGAAAATTGTTCAACATGGTCGTCCAACTCACATTTGGGAGGACACCCAAAAACTTGGAGATAACGAATTGGCTCAGCGATGAGCACTGAAAAAATTCCTGTAAAGTGATCTAAGCTCACGGTTGGCCCAGTGTGGGGAATCTTCAAGCTACAGGAATAGCTCAGAATGGTGCGCTTTTGTAGGCAGGCCCGTACTGTACATAAACTGGTATAAACTTCGAAAAACAAGTAAAAAAGGTACTCTATGAACCATAGACATCCCGCGCTCTTGGTCGAAATGGATACTGCTCGATGCACGCTCATACGGTAAAGCTGCAACGTGTATTTCGTGAGGCGATCATACTCACTCGGGCAACTCTGTTTCCCCCACGCTCAACCTGGCCTCCAAGAGACCGGTAAGGGCAGCACGATAAGCAACGGCATGTCTAAGCTATTTTTATTTACAATTTGAAACACGCTGATAATATCATACCGATTTGCTGCGCCTCGACATATATCAACTCCCTTCAGCCGAAGCCTTCAACCGATTACCAGGTATTCCACCCGGTCATGCTCGATACATTAAGTGGCGTGGTCCGTGCCCTTGAGGCGCCTCATCAGTTGGAAACACATTTTTCTTGCAAGGCTAGACTGTGCTGCCGATCTAGTAAAAGCTGTCTTTCTTCGGGGGACGAGGTCCGTCAATCTGAAGAACTCTATGGTCCAAAACTTCCGACAGCTACTACCGTAGCACGAGTTCGTGTCTCGGCAGCAGGTGCCGGTACTCACGTGAAAGGGACGCACTGGAGGTCTTCGTTGTCGAAAAGCGCACTTCAGATCAAGGCGCCGGCACGTGCCAAACGATCCAGCGAAGGGAAGGCCAGGCAAAAGGAACACCACAGTGTTGATGTCGTGGTTCCAGCACATTCATGACAACAAGGAACGTATTTAGCTGTGTGCGACCAAACTCTAAACGCAATTAGTGGTCCGCCACTTTTGCGCGTGGGTGAAGGGCGCAGGACATCCGGCCGGCTATTCCGATCTAACGATTTCACCTCAATCTGAGCCGCTTAATCACCCCAAGTCTACGGTAGGGTATGGGTCCTGTCCAGGGCATCAATTGCAAGCAGAGGTACCACAATTGTATCCGCAAGGATCTTTTCTTGGCCTGTATGTTTGCGTAGGGCACCGCCATATGAACTACCATGTACACGTTTACGCTGCGCCAGATGAGTACGTTTTTCGAACAACCGTATCAAGAGACGTACCCATTTACTCGTGCGACGCGGTAGTCAGCACATAAGGGCTTGGCCCCGTTTCTTTGTACTGAATCTTAAATCGGGAATCTCAGAACTCGAATGTTCATATCGGGTGAACGCGGCCTTCCCACCGCGATATCATTTAGGAAGCGCTAGACGTCGGGTGCACGTGCTTCTGATCAATATGAAGGTCCAATCAAATACTTCATAAATCTCGCCCGCTACGGAGCCGGAGCGAGGCTCTAGATTCCATATTTTGAGGAGCTACTGTGTAGCGTTTTTCAACCGCAGCTATACATTTTCGCCGGTGACTCACAGTCGCACCAGGTTGACCAGGGGGGAGAAGATACCAGCAGGCAGGGTGGTTAAGCGACCGCCCTCGAGGCTCCTGTTCAACGTAGACAAGAGCAGTGGACGAGAGCACGAAAGCTCGTTGTTGGTACTACTAACAAGTCGATGAGGATGCTTCCATCATTGATGCTCGCTCTACATTTCAGACGGCGCCGCTTAGAATGGACACCCGCCCCTGACTGGGAACAACAACGCTTTTATTAGCTTCATATCATTCGTGAGTACAGGCGCGTGCTCGAACAGGGGTAGCTCCTACCGCTTCTGAGGCTCGTGGTTTGAGGATCATATATGTCATATCCAACCCAACTCAAAGAAAATACCTGGTACAAAAGATGGGAACAATCTCATGGCCTAGGTGTGCAACAACAAATATTCTAAAACCGAAAGCCCTCCAACAACATGGGGTGATAGTCCCTCAGGGCCCTCAATGAGCCCCTCCCATCACAAACACCTTCGTCTAATCGTGCTACCTGAGTCGTTGCACGGGTCAACCGGATGCCGATGTAGAACCGTTTGACGATGTATACTTGACCCCGACAGAAGCATATATCGATGGCCCCACATAGCACACCCGACGAAACATCGCCCAAAGATACGAACCGTGGTAGGTGCGTGAATAAGACACGCCATTTCGGGAGGACGATTTCCCCGGCGCGGATGTAAGGTCAGAAACCCATGCGCTCATAAGGGTGCACACAAGTGATTGTTGGCTAGACGCCGAACACCATGGCACGAACGTTCACGTACAAAGGCCATGCTACGGCAGGTCTACGAGCACGTATTGTATGTGTGCCGAGTCTCCGCGCCTGGGAAGATCTAGATGCCTCACCCAACAACCACCGACTTTGGAGCGAAAAAATCGTATCAGCGTATACACAGCCCCATGCGCTAGTCTCTAGGTCTATGGGAACATATCAACGTTATTTATGTAATCTCACAGTATCAAGCACTTATGCTTGAAATTACGCCAACCACATACAGAAGCGAAACTAATACTCCGTAGTATATTGGCTTCAATGCAAAAGGTGCGATCGATCAGGCCTGAACACTTGGCAACTGTTCCCCTCAACAAAGCATTTCGCTCCAAGTTCCAAGGAGCTTGCATGGCGCTCCTGCGGGGCAGCTCCAACCGTCACAACTATATCTAGTACCAGGTATATGTACTGTACCATGTATATATTTCACATCAACGAGTAGCACCCGAAGCACGAGCACTCACAGGCTTTCCAGGGTTTCGAACCCTGAGAAAAGCTCTTCGGTTAGCAGCAGGTTGTTGAACCCCGCACGCCTGCTCGAGTAACGCGCAGAGGAGGGGGGCTTGAAACCGCGTCTTTTGAATTATTCGATTGGCCAGCAAGTGAACCCTCGAGTGCAAAGACAGACAAGTAAATATTTTGAGGCTCTCCACCGGGAATATCGTCGACGAATAGTCTAAGTATTAGGGCCGCCGACAAATTGCTTGATTCCAAGATTTAGGGTGCGAGGCGTATGTCTTGCGTACGTGTTCGTTTGTAGGGTGCAAATACTCTAGTACAACACCGCCCCTTCTATCGGTCATCATTGCGTCGAAGCCACCTTCACGGACCGCCTACCTCTGCGATCAACACACACGGCCAACCAACGAAGACCCTTGTGCTCGTTCTATAGGATGCGTTCTTGAAACTGGGAAATATTTGGTGGATCCACCATTGCGTCAACTCCACGGTGTATGCGCGTGGTCAGCCTTGCTCATAAAGCGCTTTTCACGGCGAACGAACGATATGCACCATCACCGTTGGGCCTCTGCGGATACTCTTACAGATCCCTGCCCACCAACGAACAGGCAAGTCCCGTATACGGTGGGTCTGCCTGTTTCAGAGACCTCCACGCACTACTTGGGCTCCATACGCATATAAGTTACCATATATCGGCACGCCGGGTGAAAAGGTTTCGTAGCAGACACGTTCGTAGGTCGGTGTAGGGTACGTTTACGCGTGTATCTGTCCGCAGCGCCGTGGGCACGGTGCTGCAGGCAGGTGGGCTGGCACCCTCGACCTGCAGCAAGATCGCGTACATGATAGACACGATGGGTAGAGAGCGCAATCTCTACATCCCACACTGAGACACGGCAGTGACGAGCGGCGGAACTCACAGCGTGCGTAGCCCAGTGAGCCCCGACAGCGATGACCCGAAGCTCGTGAGACTGTTGGCGGAAAGGTCCCTGTGATAGCACGAAAGGTGAGTCGACATCATGATGGGTCGCAGGTTAGTAAGGTCACCATTTGTCTCACTTACAAACGGACGCCGGGTGCGATTGTCAGTTGTTTGATATCTGAGAGCACCGGGCGTCCCCTTGCCGAGGTAGAAAGACCCTGTCTCCGTCTACGTTTCTTCCCTGAAGCATACATGATTCCGTGAAAACTGCTATTAATAATGTTTCTACAGTGCAAACCCAAGCACCTGGAACCTCATATGCCATAAGGGGCGCAATCTACGGGTCGAACCAACCGATACGCCAATCGACCACTCTGCGATGCTATAAAACAGTGGAATACCGAAGTATAGCATATGTGTAGTATATGTTATGGGAGTTCCCGCTACAAGCCTGAGCATGAGTACGGGAACCCACCCGGGTGTCTTAGAGCAAATACAAACGTGTGGCTCTGCAACGTACATCCGACGACTTTGGCGAACACGGTATGCTCCCTTGGCACGGCCAGCAAACATTGGCAACCTCATTGGTTCGCTGGCGCAAAAAGCAAAGCATGGCGGAGGCCACGATGCGACATACTGCTTCCGATTGAACTCACAGTGTGCGCAATGCTGTGAGGCCCGCAAACACTCCATCGGGCAAGCTGTTCAACCGGTTGCGGTGAAAATCCCTGGTGGCTCGCGACGACGAAACGTTGCACGGCGGAAACGGGAGGAACGTGAGCCATGGTTCGATTCGAAAGCTCGCCGCCTAGGAGCAGGGAGTTGATTGCGGGTGCAGCCAAGCTTTATATGATGAACGTCCATTGAGAAATAAAGGGGTATTGTTTATGCATGAAAGACACACTTCGCGCGTGGGGGATTCCGGCGATGAGTTTTCGATACGTGCTGTTAGTGATTGTCTCCTACCTACTATACAAATCGAGACATTGATGCGCTTACCCCTCCGCTCCTCGTCATGCTGCATGTTAGAAACGTGCATGTTCACGAAACGCACTCGTACCCGTTGTGCATGTTCGTCGCTTGAGCGTTTGTCAGGTGCAACCTGAGGTACACCTAAACACGAATCAACTCTCGACTTTGTTTTAGACATACAAAAGCCAAGGTTTAGCAGAAAAGGAACATGTAACGCTATTAGTTCGTGCAGAAATGTCGTTTCACTGGGCTGTATTTCCACTTTGACGTATAAAGGTCGTGTCTGGTGTCATCTATATGGTGGTCCGCCCCCTGCTGAAACTTCGGGCTTGTTTAACTCAGTGGTTGGCGCGCCCGGCAAACATGTGAATCGCTGGCGATAGATTCATACATCCGTACATATATGTGTATGTGTCGATCTTGTCGGCGTCCTTGACCAGGCGTACTTCTTATGCCAGTACTGTCTGTCGCATGAGACGCGTTTTAAGGAAGAAGAATCACCTGAATGTTGGCTGAGGTTTGTCGTATGAGGAGCTCCGCAATCACAACCATCCCCCCAACGGTCCGCGACGAGATTTGCTGTAAAGTGAGGCAAAACCATAGCCCCAGGGGCTATGTACCAAGCATCTAAAGAGGGATACTAAGAAGGTTGTGCCCACAGGATCTCAAGTTTATTACGAGACGGAGACCGCCGTTAGTGACAAGCATCAGTGCTATCATATACCCTTTGGCTCCTGACATGAAATGGGCTCGACAGGGTGGCCCTGGTGGATGAGGCCGGTACCAAGCTCGGCAAACAATGCCACGTTGTAGCCCTCAAGATCGTGTGCAGAAGTTTGAATGACGGTGTGGTCGTGGTACGATGTAGGTTGGTACTGACAGATGAACAGCCACTCCGATCAAAGAGGTGTTTTGGCCAGACGCTGCGAGGTACCGTTTTCGGGCGGGTAGTGCCGTGTTGCTACTAACTATGACGAGAATGTGACCCCCAGTGCCGTGATAGGGTTCGAGTCAACCTATCCTTGCAGCACACTTGGAGCTCCATTGACACGGGTGGCACGTGAGAAAGAGGTGCTCCTACCAGTCGGGGCAAAAATAATGTCCTCAATGCCTCGCGCCTGAGTTTGTATTGTAACAGCGTTCTAGTGTAGCATCAACTAGTCGCCGCACTCGAACCTGCGGCCATAGGACAAGCGCCAACAACTCTGGAGCGGAAACATAGCCGAGGAACAGTTGTGACAGAAGTGGTTGTTCACACACATACCTTTACTACCATATAATCCAAGCGAAATTGAAAACTTCAGATACCACCAAATAAACTTAGATTCGCATATTATCGTATCAGGTACATACCATACGTTGTAAGGGTTGCAACAAAACGTGAAAGGACTGCTTAGAAGGAGAAAAGCCGAAATAAAATGTATATACCGGCCAGCATTGTTTACTCACAGCTCCTCCAGCTTGGTGAGCCCGGCGAACAGTCTTTCGGGCACGGTCACTGTCTCACACTCGGTGAGGCCTCTGTATCGACCAAGCACAGCCGAGCACACGAAGAAAGACAGAGTACAAAACAAAGATAGGCAGCGTGCGTGCTATCGTGGGCGTGCGATATAGTATCCAGCACCCACGGTGCATGAGGCTCCGGGCTGGGGGTGCTCTATGTCTAACCGAACGGCCGACTCGGGGGACGACCAAACTCCAAGCCCAAGACGTACAAATGTCGAGTAGGCTTGGTAGCAATGAACTGTGCTGTAAGGTACACACCGGGCCAACTTATATTGGAGGTGAGTGGCTTATATGTCAAGGTGCATCATCAGTGCCGAACGTCCAAGCTAAAAAATGTGCAACTAATGCGGGTACACCCGGGCATGGCTCAAGCATTCTGACACTATTCGCAGCGCAAAACGGCGATCACGCTTGCTTTTTCTTACCGGTACAGCTGCACACTAACCACGGGGTATCCTCTTCGCTACCTACTACTTGATACGGAGCAGAAAACTGCGGCAGCAGTCGCCACAAGTGACATCTGGGAAAGCGCTAGGGAAAACCCAGCAATGACCTCGTCAGTACAGTGAATGATAATTTCGAGAAATACCAGTATCTGGCTTGGACGTTTCCGTGTCGCAGGGGTGACGGATAGAGACACTCACAGGTCGACGAGCTCCGTCAGGCCGTCAAACAGCCCCACCAGCTCGGTCATATCCCTCAGATTGTTGCCGTCAAGGAACCTGAACGATGCACAATCGGGGTTGGAACGGAGGCGATATAGTGCTCGGGCGCCCTCTGAAACACTCGCGGAGCTCAAAAGTGGAGTCACGACACTTTTCAACACCCTCCTTCTGAGTTTTCCGCGCACTAGGTGGTGGCCAGTTGGTCGGTTCGAATGCCAGTAGTGACAGGTATATATAAGGGGAAATAAAGAGACAGTAATGGAGTCCTCTTTTAACCGGCCCCAACACTTAAACAAGAATACTCCACGAAGCCTACGAGGCCCACACGCGTGATCACTTCGAGCAGTGTCTGCACAGTAGGTCGATGACAGCTACCAGATATTGAAGCTCTAACGCTGGGGTCAAGCGTAACGCTGAGAGGAATCGTCGGCGCCTTGCACTTGCACGTGGGGGTCCAGCTTGTATTGCTGGGATTTCTGCACGTGTAGGCTTTACTTCTTCTAGGTCAAATAATTCGTCGACCCTTGAGAGAGAATAGGAGACGAAAATCTCCGCGAGATACAGCGTCGGTAACATGAAGTAGCTCGGGGCTGGTGGGGTAAGGGAGGTATCCAAAGTGAAATCGACGAGCGTAGCGCAAAAGGTGCGCAGCCTGATTGTACTGGTGCCATTGCACAGCCCTTGCTTCACCTGGCGATAGGCAACAAGCGGTGGGATCACATTTTTTTCCCATAAATAGGTCGCTACATATCGTGCCCAACAGGGATAGTAGCAAAGAAAGGAGCTGGAGTTGTTTTGCGAAAAATTATCAAAGCACGCACAAACCGTAATGAGAAGACGATCAAAGAGGCCTGCTAAGAGACCCGGGCTTAGATGACGACTACAGTACGTAAGGGAGAGAGAAAAGAAGAGAAGAGGAAAACAATACAGAAAAGGAAAAGTAAACAAAAGGGAGACTCACAGCTCTCGTAGTTGGGGAGTTCCCGAGAAGAGGCCGAGGGGTAGGGTCTCGGGCGTCAAGGCGTTGTCGAAGAGGCGTCTGGTAAGCCCGCAACGGGAAGGGAGGTAGAATAAAAGGTTGATGTTGCCCCCCATAATGGAGAATTAGATAACCGCCATACGAAAGCCATGGGGGGAGGAGGGGGCAGGGGGTTCCCCCTCCTCGTCTGTCAGCTCACAACTCATGAAATCCCTACTCAGGCAATCCCGCGCGTGACCTAGTCGTTGAGGATGTTCATGTACAGCGCCTATAAGCTATCTCACACCAGCCTCCCCAACGTGGGCAGTCGACTCGGCCAAGGTATACAGCATCTGGGGACACGTTGCTTGATATAGGAATCCCTCCCTACACACTATAAATCCCAAACCTCCGTAGATATTTATCGATCAAACTGCGGTATCACAAACCACTAGTCTCCTTTAGCAGCTAGTAGGATCGTCTAGAGGAACGAAGATTGCGCTATGAAACTGCCGGAAGATCAAAGGCCTACATAGTCGAGACCACGCTTGTTTGGGTGAAGCAGAAGACTTACAGCGTCTGAAGACGTGAAAGATCAGAGAAGGCTCCCTCAGGCAAGCTGATGAGCGTGTTGAACGCGAGGTCCCTGGACGGACGCGAGACAGCATGCACCACACGAAATACAGGGGAAAATGAGGGTTACAGATATAGCGCCATCATTGTGCGACAAACGCCAACGGACCCAAGCCCTGACGTCGACTTGTCCTCCAAGAAGAGTACAGCTAGAGGTTGCTGCTTGCTACGGCGCGGCTAGCGGGGTAGCGCTTCAGTGCTCAGGCTCTCCTGTAGCCCCCCTCCCAAGGACTTTTATACCTTACCCGAGAATCGGCCTTGGTGGATCCCCATAGTGGTTCCTTGTTGGTTGAGCTCCTTAAATGAGAGGCCTACTCTAAAATTACCCGAGAGACATGTCTTCGGAAAACGTTTGTTCCCGCGACCCAAGCATCATTTCTTAATGTTACTTGTAAGCCTGATACTCCCTGAAGACCGTGGTTAATAAGTGGTATAATACTGCAGTTGCTTGCTTAAGGAGCTCAACCGGTGGTGAAATACATATTAAAAAGGCGGTCCCCGTACCGTGTGACTGCTCGTTGACTAACACGAGCAACAAGGTGCGACTCAGCAAGGCATGTGGTCTCCTGGGTGAGGCACCTGATCAACAACTATGTAGTATCGATATGTTTATAATTTTCATGGATTGTTCGATATTCGGCGAGCCTCGTGAGAAATAAACGTTTGCGCTTTCATTTTCCAACCCCTGCAGTATATCAAGGCTTTCTTTCGTACACGTTTCGCGTCTGTAGTGGTTCATTCCACTGCAGTGGGGGTCTGGCTCTATGAATCAGACTACTCGCTTTCTTGGTTGGCTCAAAACTTTGCGACTAAGCGTACACTGCAGCAAGTGCAAGCAGCAACCGATGACAAGCTATGATAGGAATGTATAGGGCCTGTCTCACGTGATAGTCTCTATCCATCACACCCGAAAAAAATGGCTTGAAGAAAAATGAGTGCTTAACTCGATGGGGAATCTCCCCGCCTACCAGGTCTACATCGAAAACGATATATGAAACACAACCCTGAATTGGATAGCTGTTCTGTTGATATGCCTCATCAGTCGGAAACGAAGTGGCCAAACAAGCCCCGCCTCTGACGTTCCACACACAACATGCTGCAAGTGCAATCGCTTCCCACTCACAAGAATTCGAGCTTCGTGAGTCCATCGAATAGTTTATCCGACACGGTGATGAGTCTGTTCGAGAACAGGTCCCTGGGAAAAAACAAGGATGGCGTCAAAGTAGGCCGGGGCAGGGCGGCGGTGGGTATCAGAATCGCGCCACCAAGCGGTCCACTCTGTCTGTGCGGAATCATAGGTCTGAAATATGCACTCGTTATTGGCATAACGGACACGATAACCGTTTATTGCATGGATTGCGCAGGGGCGGAAAAGCAGCTTCATGTAAATATGTAGATATACTTCCGGACACAATGCCTCTGGAGCGTTCTATTGGTGGGTAGTTTCTGAAACCACGAAAAAAACTACAGGTATAAAGATAAGTGCGAGGGGACTAGATCGATGATACTGTATATCGATGTAATAACCAACCACAACATCTTGAACAAATGAGCCCGTCGATGAAAACTGCCAACGGCAGTAAGATACAGTAAGCATATGTCGTACTAAAGGCGAGCAGGTTTCGACGGGAGAATATCTGTTATTTCTTCCTACGCACTACAAATGTGAGAGTGGTTTATTTGCAAACGCACGGTACAAACAGCTTCGTGAACGCCCGCATTTAGTTTCTACCGGAATTGACTGTTTGCAGCAAACAAGTAATGGACAGCCGCGTAGAAAAGACGGCGTATTTATGCGCAGCCAGGAGGTAACTTGAGCAACGCTCAGCGGTCAGCACCATACCAGTAAGACCATGCCAGGCGATTGCAGAGTGCACCCTGCAGTGAGTGTCCAAGCGTCAGAATGTGTCACCGTATAAGGGTCACAACATCTCTAGCGGAACATTGTCATCATTAGCAGCTGCCGCTTCAACACCGGCGACGCGGGGCGCTGTAAATATGATCGATTATCCGTGTCGTGACATATTTATGTTTCCCACGGCTGGAGGAAGCTGCGCCATTTCTCTTCGTTGCGTGCCCCGTATATGGTCGCGGGGCGGTGATGGAAAGAACTCACTCCCAGGTGGGGATCACTGGTGTGAGCGACTCTGTACATCACTCAAAACATCACCCAAAAACGACTCAACGGACAATATATGTGGTATGTATCGACCTCCTACGAAGACCCGAAGCGTCCAGCAGTGTAGATGAAAGATCGTCTTGCGCCCGTATTGTGCGACCCTTTCCCGTGCAACTTTGACCCCAACCATTGGCTTCTCCCTCATCCACGACGCAGTGGCAGTTTCTACTGTAGTACTATGAATTGACAAATGCAATACTCCGCTTTGAACTCCAGAGAAGACTTAATCAACGTAGCGTATTCTCCACGAAACAAACAAGTGCGTGGCGGCACATATTCCCAAGAGTACAAGGACAACCCTTCGAGACTGACCATGAGAACCCCAGTAAGTAGCTGTGTGTCATCACAGCAAGTCGAAATACCCAAACAAAAATACTCCCGCCTTCGGCAGCCTGGGTCACGTGTCGTCGCACTCACAAGGATATCAGCTCGGACAGGCCAACAAACGTGTCCTCAGGGTATGCCGTGACGTCGCTGTTGTCGAGGAGCCTGTAAACCGCACGATACCAAAGCGGCGACGGCCAATAATAGGAACCCCGCGAGTCCCCCCACCGTAGGGGTTGCATTTTTTCAGGTAAAGGTTTCTGACCAGTTCCTCAAGTGAGAAACCACCAGTTAGCATGAAGACTTTACTATTATATTCGTTTGAGGACTAGCGCATACAAATGCCGGTCGGGTCGTGCGTACAAACTTCTTCTAGGTATTGTATCGGGTGAGATATTGAGCTCCTGATGCGAGGGGCTCAGGAACGTCTGGTGCACCTCTATTGTAGGAG
>JBBMHQ010005006.1:0-12505 GCA_037834295.1 Postelsia palmaeformis
ATGACCATAGACCCTCGCATCCCTACAATGCCGGGACGGATCATGTCGGGTTTTCACCGACCAGGCAGACATTGCTTGCACCAAGCGCGAAGCGCCGTGAGGTGTCCGGCGAATCGCATGAAAAGTGAGCTGAATCCTACTGAGAACCGCTTGTGAGGCGGACTTGCATATGGATGACAGCTTCAATGAGTTGATTTAATTTCTGGTGTAGGCATTGTCAGAGACAGCAATGAAAGTACTATGGAACTGTCTCTTGGGTGCCTTAACATGAACACGACGTGATACCATAAATCCCCTTGTGCGGAGCGAAGGTTCTTGACCTCGCACAAATGATTCAAGTCGACCACCAGTTGCGAACGACCGCCAAAAAAACAAAAAGCGGTACCCTGGTTGCCTAGCTCAACAAGTGAGCGGCATGTTTTACAGTGTCGTTGCCAACCGATGCCCACCCGACCTATATATATATACCTCGAAGTATACTGCGAAGTATATAAAGGCTGATATGTTCGCTGTTAGAAAGGCAACGTCTACGAAGCTTGCGAAGATATCAAATCAGACCGACCACCAGTCCGAGGGAATCTCAGAGCGGGATGGGAGTGCACTCATTTTGCTGCTTGCCTTCGGCATTTGACCATTGACCACGCGCCCCTTTCGAGCGGAGCAAGGTGGGATTCATATATGCACCAATTTAATAATGCGGCGGGTCGAAGGCTGTTACCCTGAACCTCGAGCGGCGCGCATGCGGTGGCCCCCCGCACACAGACAGAACCGCTGAAACTCCTACAAGAAATACGAAAACGAAATACCTGGCAGCTGTGAGGGAAATCGAACCCCCAGCGAACAAACATAAATATACGAAACAAATACGGACGAGTGAACTATCGCACAGTAGTGGTAATTGCCGGTGTAGTACTCATTGTCGCAACCACCGTTTTATAGTGGGCTGCCACCCGATGGATCTCCCATGATGGCCCTGCTCTCTCGGGGGAAAACACCATGGACCGTACACATGCACCTGTGCGCGGACAGACTCTCCATTTTAAGCGGGCCATATTCATTTCAAAGCGGACAGGAAAAAGCAAGGGCTGCAACCATCCCCACGCACGTACTACACCAGCACCGCACCACGTTTAGCATTGCATCTCGTACTGGACCTCACTTCCCCACCCCGCACCTCGCGAAACCGCACGATGAAGCACGACACCACACCGCACCCCACCCCACCGCACACCCCATCCAATCCCATCCCATTCCATCACTTCATCCCATCCCCCACTCCACCGCACCTTCAAGGCCATGTGCCGCCCAGCCCGGCGCTGTATGACAATGGAGGCCTCGTGCAGGTCCTTCGAGCGCCGCCTGCCCTCGTAGCTCCGGAGGAAAACGGCCGCCAGCCTTAGCACCCGCGCAGCCCTCGGGACCGCTCTTATGGCCACCGCCAGCACTCGCATCGCGCGCACGAGGGTACCGACAACCTTAGCGTACCCCAGCAACTGAGAGGCAACCCAAAAACGCGGCACAACCCAGACGGCGCGGGTGCAGTGCAGTGCAGTGCAGTGCGGGTTTGGAAAGCAGGAGGGAAAAAGGCGGGACGCAAAGAAGGCGTGGGTGTGGACTTTGGAAATCAGAAGGGAAAACAAAACAAGACAAAACAAGAACACCGGGTCGAGGGCGTGGGTGTGGGGTTTGGAAAGCAGAAGGCGAACAAAAAAAGGCGGGACGCAAAGAAGGCGTCGGTGTGGGTTTGGAAGACACAGTGACAAAACAAAGCACCGGGCGGGAGGTTTGGGTCTCCGGGTGGAAGACAGATGGCATGCCTTAAAGTTAGGAGAGGTGGACACGCGCAACGGTAGTGGTCGACTGTTTCATTTTATTTTGATTCCTGAGCCTCCCCACAATGAGGAGTTCCACACCTCATTTTTTGAAAATAATATAGAGGCTTCAACCGATGACCGATCCCATGCACACTACAGTTCAAAAACGAAAAATATTGTGCAACACAAGCAAATGGGATAAGGCATGCCTCACTGCCCCTATTTGGCACTTCCTCAGCTCAGGAGTGAGGGTCAGTCACAAAAATTTATGGGTATTTCTCCTTTTGCACCAACTGAGCGAAACATACGTTACAATACCCCTATATCGTGGAACGTCTCCATGGGTCAAGCTAAAGACAGGAAGACATAACGGTGGCCAAGGGGAATGTGGGGCGCGTGCAAGAGTTCGTGGAGTCGAGCTGGGGGTGCTTGCTGTTCGCCAACGGTGGAAATACTTAATTTTTTCACGGCGGTGCTGGGTCAATACAACGTTCGACTTGCTGCGTACGGGTCATATGCGCTTTCAACACAAAAGTCAGCGTTGCAACTGATGCATATTGACTAGCATTGCGATAGCCTCTACAGCGGTTTGCTCCTCCTCCTCCTCCTCCTCCTCTAGACTAGCCGCCGAACAAAGCTCTACTGATAGCATCTCCCAAAAACATCGACCTTGCGATCCTGCCAAAACCATCATATGACGGAATAAACTAAATGCGCTGATGGGCTAATCCTGTATCGGTGTCTGATCGCAGACTTTTCATAGAGGTACTGGAGATGGATACAGTAGACTAAGAAACCTACTGGAACCATTCGACTACAGTGGTCATAGACCTACTGAATTCGAAACCATCCGACTGCTGCCAATAGACCTACTGGGATCATTATTTTATTCATGGAGCTCCTGGACTTTGGAATCATTACGTAGCTTATTCGTAAAGCTAACTAGGATCTGGAATCATTACGTAGCCTACTCGTGAAGCTACTGGGATCATAAGACTATCCATAGAGCTCCTGGGATCTGGAACCAATAGTATATACCTGGTACTAGTAAAGCCACTGGAACCGTCAAGACTGTTAGTAGAGCTACTGGAACGACAGAACCCATTGCGTCTCAACACATCACCGCCCCGTACCACCCAGTCTCCGCCCCACTGGAAAACGCCACACAGCAGCAGTGCGTACAGCGCGAAACCAATCCTACAGTAGGCTTCACTCAATACAGCATCGACCATTTTTCAACACACACCCTTTGAAGCTCGCCAGCACTATCGTACGCACACCGGAGTTCAATCCAACACCCTACTAGCAACGAACATTATCTGGAAAAAAAAACAAAAAAAAACGGGGGAGCATAGTAAATAGGACCAAATTTTGTCAGTAAAAATTGGTAACTCTATAGGTCTTTGTCTATACCGTAGGTCCTATTTAATATGGTGCCCCGTAATAGACTTCGCACTCCTACTCAACACTTACTCTGCAAGACAGCGCGATGCACACCGCAGTCCCATCCAATAACCTACAAACAACAAAACGCGTACTAAAAGAACATTCCGACACTCACTCTGTAAGACAGCACGATGCGCGTCCACTTGTTGGTCACGCCAATGCGGAAGAAAAACTTAGCGATCCGTCCTCTTCGCTTAGGTGGGTTACCGAGCCATCTTAGCACCTTTCGCCGCCCGCGCACGACGTGCACAATCTGTTTCACCGTCAAGTCCACCCCCATCGCCGAGTCGTCGAGGTACTTGAACGCTACCAATGCGTCACCGCGCAATGCGTCACCGCGCAATGCGTCACCGCGCCATGTGACACCGCGCGTCATGTGACACCGCGCGTCATGTGACATCGCGCGTCATGTGACACCGCGCGTCATGTGACATCGCGCGTCATGTGACACCGCGCGTCATGTGACACCGCGCGTCATGTGACATCGCGCGTCATGTGACATCGCGCGTCATGTGACATCGCGCCATGTACCACCGCGAAAAGGGGCAAGCGAACAGTGGAAGGGCAGGGAAGAAGGAAAGGAAGGAAAGGAAGGAATGTTCCATGAAAAGTTGGGGAACCCTGTTCACCGGGGGGAAAAACACACGCACACACACATCCGAGCCCGGGTCGGGTTGAGCCTTCCCCAAGACAGGCGACGGTTTCATCTATTCTCTGCGCGGATAAGTTAGTAGGCGTGCATTGGTGCATTCGTGTATTGGTGAATTGGTGTGCTGTGTGCTGCTGCTGCTGCGGACTGACGGGCGGACACAGCGGTCGGACAGATCAGACAGGTCATCATATATATTTAGATAATCTAATGTAGACATTTACCGGCCATCTTGGGTTGTTGTGCAGAATGTTTACACGTACCGTGGTAGAGATCCAACCCAGGAAACAACACTCAAAGATTAAGCAAATTGTGCGACTCCCACCCAACAACAAGAGCTAGATCATACAGATCATACAGACCAGGAATATGTCTGTCTGCCCCAAAAGAACTAGACCATCATCTATTGATAGTGTGAATGATCTGCCGAAGATGTGGCACTGTTTCACACGGAGCGTCGCCCAAGCTACTAGCATTTTTACCACCAGCAATGACCCTGGGAGAGTTATTCATGAGAGAGGTGGGGGACACGGGGGGAGGGGGGGATGAGGCGAAAATACTTGGCCGATGTCATAACAAACAATACCACTCTAGAAAGCCGGTAACGCCAAACTCGATATCGCCGAATGGTGGCTGTACTGCCATAGGATAGACAGTGTTGCGGGGGGCCATAGTTAACAGGACCTATGGTACACACAAAAATCTATATATTTACCCATTTTTACCAACAATATTTGGTCCTAATTGCTATGGTCCACCGTAATTGTGCATCACCAAAGCAGCGAGTGTAATCAGAAACGTATCGGCCGACAAATAAAAAACAATACGACGGTACTCCTCTGCACAGCGCGCTACCGCCGTACGAGCTGGAACATATTTACATACCGCCTGAAACCGTCGCAAGACCAAAGCACCTACTGTACTAAGTCTGTCCCAAAATATTAGGATGTTTTATTCACTATTGTATCATCAAAAAGTTCATTAATTTTCCGGACATTGACATGAACAGAGTGGTACTAGGTATACTATAATAACCAGCAAGGTACTTACTAACAGCGGCCGGCGCAATGCGCCCCGCGCAGCAGCACCGAGAGGCAAAGAGATGCAAGAAAAAAAAACAAGAAGAAAAAAAAACGAAGAAAAATAAAAGCTCACCTCTAGTTCCTCTTATGCTGTTTATCTTGCCGATATGGAGCCTCTTGCTGAGCTTGAACACCCACAGGCTAAGAGGCGAGTCGGCTCCATTGTTGAGGCTCTCGGTCAAGGCAGCGGTAGCTGTGTGGTGCGCGCTAGCGCTCGAGAGAGAGTCGGCGGCTCCCTCCACCTGACCATTCGGCGCGTGGCAGGGGGGGCAATAACGCCTCCGAGTGAAGCATGTGTATATTAACCGTAGTGGGGAATGGGGAGGGGGGAAGCCTGCTGTATGACCCCGGATCTGAGTTGCGACTATTCAATAATAATGGGGGGGGGAAACATTAAAAATTGAAAAGGTACTACGATGGATGGAGCACGTTTCGGCGGAAACTTTTTTCTTTTACGATCGGGGTTTCATAAGCCGTGCAAGCGTTTTTACTACGATTGGGACTGCACTCTCGTGGTGGGGACAAAAACACTTGGAATCAGAGTTAAAAAAATGTTTTCCGTACGCTGCAGTACTGAAAGGGATAAGGGCTGTGAGTTGGCTGACTATTAGTTGCCAGCTAGTTATCAGCTGGCTAGTTTTCCTAAGTTAGTTACGGCGGTGCCAACTATCCAACTTTTCTTGTTATTGGGGTTCCTTGCTTGTAGGAAGGCTTGTTTGGTACGGGGTAAGTATTTCTCGGCGTCCCCAAGCAGTACCACCACGCACAGAGAGAGGTCCTCCGCAACTCATGGCGCATCAACCCATTACCATCGACGGTGTCGATGGGGGGGCCGAGGGTGCCGGCACCGCTGAGCCTGGCCTGTCGACGGACCATGGCGGTGATGGAGCGTCCGACGAAGAATTGGCTGCTGTACCGAGCGCCCCTCCGAAACCGAGTGCACGCGACAGGGCAGCGGTTCGATCCCAGTCTATTTTGTATCCTATGTCCAGTTTGTAATGGTGATGTGCTACTGCCTCCTGTACGAGCATGTACCCTATATTTTTGGTGCATCTCTTAAATATACGACGAACTGACACGAAATTTAGAAACATACCTGTTTCGTGATCAAAACCAGAGATAAACTTGGCCTACCAGGTATTTATCATCCTTTTCGTGTCTAGAATGGTGCAAAATAGCGTAATTTTTTCCTCCGGCGGCACATTCAGCGGGGTCCTCCGGAGGCGCCTCCGGCGGGGGCTTTCTTGTCTCGCAAACTAATAACTAGCCGGGAATTCCAGACAACTCACAGCCCTAGTTAACGGCGATAAGGGACCACATATACAACCATAATCGTTGGAATCCCAGTTACATTTTTATCGCATCGCTCGTTAGTACCCGGGCCACCGCACTGCTCATCGGGACGTAAATGATCAAAAATGTCTGTATCATATCAAACCCCACCATACGTCACCATAACATCACACCCTACCATATCGCACTATCTACCATTGGGCGCGATACGGTACAACGTAAAATCGTTTCGTACCTCTTCCAGCAAGGGCTGCAGCAGCGGCTGCATGGTGCTGTATGGCAGTGAGCACCACAGGTCGGGGACGAACCAAGTCCGCAGGTAGTGAAGCCCAACCTGAAAAACAGTGAAAAAAAAAAGAAAAAGAGCCCGGGCAAGAGTAAGGACTCCTGTCAACACCACCACCACCATGACCATCAGCACGAACATCGCCACCACCACCGCCACGACCATGCATCATCAGAGCGCAAACCCCATCACCAACATTATCGTCGTGATCAGTACATGATCATATCCACCAATCACTATTAACCCCACTACCATTGTCGTGATCAGTACGCGATCACACCAGACTAGTAACAATCACCAATCACCAATCACCACCACCACCACCACTGTCGTCGTCATTGCATATTCCCAGTCACACTCATCAACATCAACATCAACACGACCACCACCCTCCTTCTTCCGTCATCACAGCGTAACCGCGGTCACAACCAGCATTCAAGACTATGCTCACTATCCTCATAATCACTACCAGGTACATGATCACGACCACAACCACCGCCCCCTCATAAACAGTGAATGGTCACTGCGATCAGAACCACCACTAGTACCATCACCAGCACCATCGTGGCCATCACTCCATGGTCATGAACAGCAACCACCACGGCCATGCACAACATTGCCGTCCCCGGCTGAAACAAAGAGGCGCATCTCGGTCCCCACATTCACGTCGAACAATTTTCATTCTTCGGTTCTTATCCACGCGTTCACGGTTCATCTCTCCTTTCGGCTACAGTAGCTACCCCCATACAAGTTGGCGTGGTTCTGCATATAAAGAGGTAGACAGCAATAAGTCCACGTCTCCTCGCGCCGAACCCGGCAATTTCTCCTCCAGCCAGCGCGTGAAAAGACTTTAACCTCCCAAGCCTGTAAAACCGAACTCTAGAGTAGCAGCACCCTGGCAGTCACCACCACGACCGTCATCACCACCACTTGTATGAATGACACGCTGTCTTGGTAGTGCGAAACGGCAGGTCTCCTAGCAATCGAAGGCATTGTTACCATATCTCCGGAAATACCGTTAATAGGTGCGTTTGAACTCTGATATGAACATGTATGAACATCAACCACACCTTATATTCCCGGACAGAGTGACACGCTATAATAAGAGACCGGCTTTCTAGGGCGCGTCACGTCCTCTTTTGACCACAGCACGATAGTTTTAGTGTAGGGAAGCGGTCAGTCAAGGGGTCAAACCATGGTCTGGCCGGTCTTTGGGGCGCGTCAAGGAGTTTTTCGGGCTTATAGTGTGGGGGGACCGTCAGTAAGACAGTCAGTCACAGGGTCAAACCGCGGTATCCTGACATGCTTGCAACATACTATTTATAGCGTATGGGAGCCGTCAGTCAAAAAAGCGGTAAAACCGCCGTCTCCCATAGTGGTAACCCACCTTTCTAGGGTTGGTGATAATTTTGGAGGTCTTGTCAACGTAGGCCGTGCGAAACTGCAGCAGCATGTCCAGAAAAGACAGCGCACTTAAAAGGTTGTCCGCAAGCGTCTGCAGCAATGCAACAGCCAGCAACGAGGACACGTGCGAGCGTGTGTGCGTGGATAGGAGGAGAGGGGGGGGGGGAGGGTGACGAACGTAGGACAACGCAGTTTTGATGAAGGTGTGTCCGTTTGTTGGGTTCAAATATTACGCAAATTTGAAAGGGCCAAAACATTGATGGAAGCTAGCAAAAAAAGCAGTCGGTACCCAAGTACTGTTATCGTGAACCTGATATTTGTTTGAAGTATCACCACGCAGATTGGGCAAAATGATGACAAATCCATTGGTTGACCCGGGGATGTTTCGCTATCACCCCCCATTGGTTTCGTGCTACAGCGTCTTCCATTTGAACCCCGACGGCATCATACTTTACCGTGGGCTCAACCGTACCTAGTGGATCCAACGTAGCTTCGACGTAGATATATCTAAAATTACCATGGCGCTACCGTAGCTTAACGATGGGTTTACCGTATCATAGATAGCTAAAGCTGCACCGTACCACTTAGACCACCTTTGAACCGTTGCTGCAACGTAGTGCTATCGATATGTTGCCGCACTAGCATAGCCGTGGCTCTACCGTACAACTTGAACCACGTTTGAATTGTAGCTCCAACGCAGTATTATCCACCCGTTGCCTTGGCGTCCTGGCGATTTATTCATTCTACCGTAGGTTAGCCCATCTACTGTATGGACTGCCTGTGAGCCTTAAGGACTAAACTCCCGTTTCGGGGCCAAACGACTTGAATTTAGACTGATATGCTTGCTTCTATAGACAGCGCACTCCTTACAGCCTGAAAAGGGTTAGCCGCGCACCTGCCAAGGCAAAACCTGTCGGAGCTTTACCGTAGCTTCATCTCATCCCTTCAAGCCCAGTTTTTCGCCGTACCACTAGATTCAACATAGCTTCACCATGGCTTCGCGCCATATTATCCAGGGCTCTTCATCGTTCACGGGTCGAGCAAGGGTGCCCCGACCCGATTCGTGAGAGTTTGAACACCTCCCGACTCGACCGGACCCGACCCAACCCAACCCAACCTGACCCCACCTGACCCCACTCGTAAGATTTCAAAAAATCATCCCGATGCGACCCGCGGGCCGGGTCATGGCCCACGGAGGGCCCTGGGTTTCTAATGTTTTTTTTTTCGTGTCTTCGTAAAAAATGTATCCTGAACTCGTGCAGCATAGCTAAACACGAGCAGGTTCACCGCGCACCTGCCATTCTCTGAGACTGGCGAGCTTAGGG
The DNA here is from genome assembly GCA_037834295.1 of Postelsia palmaeformis. Lineage (NCBI taxonomy): Eukaryota > Phaeophyceae > Laminariales > Laminariaceae > Postelsia > Postelsia palmaeformis. The sequence continues at coordinate 9,300 of JBBMHQ010005006.1, forward strand.
TCGGTTTCCTCCGTGCAGTTGAAGGTCGCCCTGCAGCTGGTGCTATGGTACGCTCTCAAAGTGAGGGTAACGCAGTAGCTGACGAGCAGGGACATGCCCGCCAGCTGCACCAGCACCCTCCAAAGCGAGATCCCGGGCATAAACATCCACAGCCTATATACAGCAACAACCGTGCGGCCGCGGGGACGTGATGGAGGGGGAAACTTTATGGGGAGCGGCACTGGAGAAATGGACCCTACCAAGTTCTCAGCTGTTACCTGGTAGCTGTTGGGTGTAGTCGTAGGCTACTACAGGTAGCCATAACAAGGGAACATACTAATACACATTAATAATCGTAATATTAATAGTAGTAATGCCAACCAAATTCGGTGTGCAAAACATAGGGGGATGCCTGCGTTTTGGGTCCATTGTGGCTTATAATCCTTACCACATATGCCCACCAATAATACGTATCAGGCACCAGGTAGCTGTCAGCGGTAATCTGATTCATCGTAACTGATTGGGTGGTGCACTGGAAGCTTGGCGCTCGCGAAGACGGCCTATCGACGGTGTGTTGACGGTCTCACACGAACTATGATTGACCGTCTGTCTTGCTCGGGTATGCACAACGAAAACAGCAGCAGCAGCAGCAGCAGCAGCAGCAACAACAACAACAACGAAACGATAACCGCAGCAGCCAACTTCCCTTTGACATCCCCAATCAAACCAAGGGACAACGAAGGAGGGAAAGCACGAGCCAAGGGCTCAACAGACCCAGGCAGACAGCAGTACAGCAAGGGTGGTTGCACTGAGCAGCGTGACTCAAACGGGCCTCTGGAACGCCGAGCAAAGCATGAGGAACGAGAAACGTCAAATGGGCGCAACGACCGTTCACGATCAACCGTCGCCACTAAGCGGCCATACCCTCCACTCGGAAAAAAAAACGAGCTGGTCGACACCCAGCACAGATCGTCGGACCACTTGTGTTTGATAGTCTACATTGTCTACATTCCGTCAGCGTAAGCACTTCAAGGTACGCAGTGCACCGTGGCGCTGTGCTCGTTCCCGAACGAGGGCAAGTTACAAGGCAAGAAGCTTCCTTTATCCAAAAGACAAAAGGCAGAACGTTTGTGCACTACTTCTTGGTCCGAAAACACCGAAAACAAACCGTCCAGCGAGCGGGGAAGCGAAACCCCACCCCATCCCACCCCCTACCCCACCCCCACCCCACCCCACCCCACTCCTTTCAATGATCCTCTCCTGGCTGTCCAACCATTTTTCTCTACATCCATCAACCATCCACTGCATCCTACCCCCGGCCCACTCCCACTCCTACCCCTAACCCACCTCTTTGCCTCCAGCTGCGCCGCCCTCCTCTGCTGCACCGATGCCTCATCCCTGGCCATGTTCCACTGCCTCACCACTCTCATGAGCAGCATCGACGGGTCCCTCAGCTTCAACGAGACCCAAACATGCCCCACCACCCCCGACTTCAACACCGTCTCCTTCTCCCCCTCCGGCTCCGCCACCGGGGATACATATTCCGCATCCCCTTCCGAATCACGCTTCTCAGTGGACCCTTCCGCCTCCTTTCCCGCCGCGCCAGCCCCACCTCCATCCCCACCCCCGCCCCCTTCCCCCTCCCCCAGCCGCTTTCCTCTCCCCACCACCGGTGTAAGCGTAGAAGTACCGCTGTTGGCACCACCCGCGACTCGAGACCCCCAACGCCTCGGACGCACGTGGGGAAGCAGCGCCCAGCACACATTCGCCCCGCCCATCCCCACCGGTGTCTGGCACCGCCTCTCTACCCCCGCCGCGGCAACCCTCCACTTCATTCGGCGCAACCGCTGCCTCTGACGAGCCAAGAATAACGCTGACACAGGGGGAACCCTAACCCAACCCAACCCGAAGAAGCCGCCATTGGGATCCCCTGAGGGGCCCGTTGTCCCGTTTCCCCCGCTCCCGGGAGGGGTTGCATTGCCCGGAGGGGGCTCGAGGCCGCCGGCGGCGGCCGGAGAAGCGCTTTTGGATCTCTCGTACTTCCACAGCGCCGGGGTGGAGAGAAGGGGAAGCTTTGTGGGTTTTCCCGTCGCCATTCGGCATACCTGTTCAAGTTTGAAGAAACCCGAGGGAAGGCAAAATACGAGAGGCTTACTGCAGAAATTGACTCTTTTAGAACTGCAGTATCCATCGCACACTTATCCCCAGTTCGGCGTAGGAACGCCCCCAAATTCGTTAGTGCAGTTCCTCTAAAAAAAACAAACCAATGCATCCGTTCATGCAAATTCGAGACATACACTTGTTCCACTTCAAATCCAATACCACTATTAATACTGCTGTACATGTGTATAGTTAAGTTGATTTTTTTTGACTTTGAACATATCAGTTTGTGATTTTTTCTGACTTTTTCGAACATATCTCTTGGTACGAGCACTTATCAGCACAACGCAAAAGTCGCCGACACGGGAAGCCCGATCGGACACATTGGTCGGGGTCCGGGCGGGATCCGTGCCCTCCGGAGCACGCGGCAAGCCCTTGGAGGTTTTGGTTCGGCAGGAGTGGATAAAACGATTCCCTAGGTTTCAGTACGAGAGGCTTTATCTGGTACGTACTTGCCGGTTAAATGCCGTCAGCTTTTCGCCCTTTCAAAATCACGCAGCCCATGTACCAGGTGGGCAACAGACAACAGGCAGAGAGCACAGCGATACAACGCCGCCGCCCATAAGCACCAGCAGGCAACACCGTGTGCGTGACACACCCATCGGCGCTGTGCTGCTGTGGCTTGTTGTGTTTATCTGAGCCTGCGGTCCGTAATCCACCATCCACCTATCTTTGCTGCTGCTGTGTGCGGCAGACCTACCTATAGTGTCACACGCTAACTCTCAACGGAAATGCAAGCACCGCTTGGATTGAATAATATTACGCCAACGGTCCTATTTCCGATGTTCTGTGCTTCTTGACCCAAGCACATACCAGACATCTACTATTACGGCGAGGCATATTAAATGGGACGTACGGTACACATAAATACCTATATATTTCGCTATTTTTACCAACAATATTTGGTCATACCGTATTTACTATGGCCCTCCGTGATGCTGTACCAGGTACGAAATAAGTAGGTACGAAATAAGTAGGTACGAAATAAGTAAATAAGTAAATAAGTAAATAAGTAAATAAGTAAATAAGTAAATAAGTAAATAAGTAAATAAGTAAATAAGTAAATA
>JBBMHQ010005117.1:0-18385 GCA_037834295.1 Postelsia palmaeformis
CAGGCTAGCAGCACCAGAAGGAGGAGCAGCAGCAGTGGCGGTGGCGGCGATGGCGAATACAGCGTCACCGAACGAAGCAATACCCAAGCCCGACTGCAACTCGACCATCTCGGTCTCTATCCGATACTCCTCGAGTTCCGAGCGTCTGTACCTGGAGTCGGCGAATGGAAGCACGCGGGGCGGCTGCGTAAACCTCACTGACATCTGGGACGACCGGAACGGCAAAACTCCTTTGTACGCCGTCGACCCGGACTCCGGCAACGTGAGCGACGCGGTTACGGGGACGTGGCTGCTGACCGAGAGTCTCTACGTGGAAGACGGGATTACTCTCCAGGTAATGCTGCTGAGGGGAGCAATAGTATTCAGAAGCGATGATGGACCCAGAATCCATGTATAAACCCTGTGTTTACTGCTGAGTTTGGTTTTGATTACTTCTACCGTGCTGCTGCTGTGCTGTCAAACTATAGTACAGTTGTCAACTGCATTCCATCGTAGTACTACTGTACGTACTACTGCTTAAAGGGTAATATATGTGTCGTCACTCCTGCCAATACTATTTTCATCGCCGCGTCTTATTTACAGTCCGGGGAATGCTGCCGCTGCCAGCCGGTTCACCTCGAAGACCTGGTAGCGGAAGAAGCTGGGTAGATGAAGATCACTACTTCTACTACTACTACTACTACTGATACGATATTACTGTCAAAATACTGCTGAATGTAGTAATACTGCTGTCTCCAACATTCTTGCGCAATGCCTACACATAGAAGACAAAAACTTGCGCAATGCCTACACATAGAAGACAAAAACAAACTAGCCTCTGATCCAACGCCTCTGATCCGACGTCGACGCGGTCGGACCCAATAGCACTGCTGTTTGGTATGCCGAGTATACATATGAATAGTTTGAGTATTTTCTTGGAAGGATCAACGTTTTTCAAATTGTTGTCGGGGCAAGCTAACGTGTCGTTAACCATAGACAGGCACATACATGAATCACATGAGTCACAATCACAACGAAGAGTGAAAAGTAGACTGTGTGCCTAGGCATCCTTTTCCGTTCGGTTCCCCGTTTGGCTTTCTTCTTATTTCAGGAGATATTAACCCTTTTCGGACTTCAGAAGGAACAATGACCATAAAAAGCGGCTGTTACCGCATCGCCCAGTACCGGAGGGGGGTAGGAATTGGCGTCCTGAGTTATACAATGCAAGGAGTCGCATGTCGCGGGCTACTGGGTGCTCACACTGCTCGTACACGGTCGATATAACACCAAACTTGTCCTTATTTTTGTCATCTCGGGATCCCACAGGATTTAATGAGTACCAGGTACTCAATATTGAGGCTCATACTGCCCATTCGGTTGGGCGGATAGAATGGTAGGAGCAACCACATGACAGGTGCGTACCGCCGTACAATTCGCATGGAATAAGCTTTCATCAGGCCCTCCTCCAACTCGAATAAAATATGTGTGACAGAAACAGAATCGCGAGAAGCGTACCCTGCGAGTAAACTTGGCGTCATCACCATTGTTTCTGCAGCACCGACAGCGCATAAACAACAGGAAGCCGCCGGTCAGTGCACTGCTGTGCAAACCTTATGCCCTAGGTGCATGTACCGCGCCACAAACATGACTGACCTTCCAATGATATTTTTGCATGTTTCTGCTCCATAAAAAATATCGGGGTTATTCCTGTCTGTTCCTTCGTCATGTATTCGAAACGCGAGGCAAATTCGCTTGGTTGCTATCGGTAACCCCTGTCCGAAAAAAATATCCGATGGTGCCCCTGCAAAGTAGGTTGCAGATATTGGTGCTGTCAGTCGTTTTACTAATCGAGCAGACACGCTGTGTATCGAGGATATATATATACCTGGTATGAAGAATGGACGACTCATGTTGAGAAGAGACCGCTTCATGGCAGTAAAAGGACTTGGGACGATGAATTGTAGTAGCGTCAGATGCGGTTCGACGAGTGAACGTGGGGTGTGTGCAAACACTTCAGTTCCTCGATATTGATGGCCTCTTCCAGCAACGTCTATCTACAGCTTGCTGCTGTAACCCGTCGACTACGAGAACTGATGAAAGATCATCTAGTTATTCCGTTGCTCATAAGGCGGTATAATTAGTTGAACCGCAACTTACGAAGCATTGACGTAGTAGACTATTCTTCGTATACATACTGCCAATTTGTGAACACCCCCCCTCAATGCAAGCCGCAATGCATACACGACGGATGTCCCAAAACGATAGAGCACGAGTAAAATCCTGATCATGAATAATGATCACCAGCACTGTTGGAAGAGACAGAAACATACTAAAGGACCAACCATGGCTAACGAAGAGACAGAAACATTGCTAAAGGACCAACCATGGCTAATGATCGCCAGAGTACTTGTTGGAACCAACGCTACTCCTTCACTAGAACACTAATTGAGGATAAATACAAAGCCATATAACTTGTGCAGTGTAACTTCCCCATTCCCGCGAAGGCAACAAGCACAGGCAATCAGCAGCAAAAGAACTCCTACGGTTTAATCATCTGAATTGCTGAATTTTCCCACTTCCAGGCCCTGAGTTCGATATTCGCTGATCAACTTGAGGAGGTAGCGCTGTCTCTGCTTTTTACAGAGATGCTTCGGGCCAATTTTTGTAAGCTGGACCTCTGTTTTTACATATTTGACGGAGACTTCGCCCTCCTTGACGAGTTCGTCGAGGAACAAGTAACGTAGAACCAAGTACGTTGAATTGCAGTTTGCTATGCTATACCGCATCAGCAGGGACTTGGTATACGTCTCCTCCTGCGTGATGGTCGCCGCCCCCTTCATGCGGTCACGGGTAACACCCATGGCGAGCACGAGTGACGCCTCTCCCATGTTCATCATGGAGAGACGACTCATCAGCGTCTGCTCGATCTGCCTCAGCACCAGGACGTATTTTCCAAGCAAGAGAACATCTTCGATGTCGCCGAATACGTAGCTGGCCCCTAGTGCGACGAAGATGGTCATAGCCAGCTGCTTGATGAAGAGTTCGATGGTATTACTGTGGAGCTAAACCCTGGTGAGCATGCAGATGTTGATCATGTCCCCTCCGATCCTGAAAGAAAATCTTCAAAAGCAAAATTTGAATGAATTACTGCAGCCGAGGGTAGGCCATCGATGCTTCCAGAAGTCGAGGTAGCGATGTTGTAGTTGTTGCTCGTACAGCAGTAGTAGTCGAAGTAGACGTGGAAGCTGATAGTGGCAGATAAACTGACAGGAGTTCTCTCCCGTGGCAAGCTGTGTCGCCGATTGTATCACCTGCCTGGCTACGTGATGCAACGCTGGTTGGCCTTCTCCCCATATGGACGAGGATGCTGTTTCCTTCCGAGTCTTAAGTCGTGCTTTCGCCTAAAAGCGTGTAAAGCCGTTGCTGGATAACGATAGCAGGAGGTATTCCCCCCGATGCTACGTGGGGTGACAGATTCGTCAACGACCTAGCTGTATGATTCAGCACGTGTAGGCCTTCTCGACAATGCTTGCACGAGGATAAACCTCCATGTACGTACTTTGTGCGTAGTAGCTCGAAGAAACGGTTTTAATAACGACTTTACGCGTGTAAATAGCGAAGAGCCGGCTCGAGACTAGCTTTACTTGTGATGGCGAAGGATCAGCAGGTCTTGTAACATTTCTTCATGCTTTACAGCGTGGAAGTAGCGAGGAGCTAGCTTCGCTTGTGATGAGCAGGAATGGCTTCGTGACTTGTTTCGCGCTTACAGCTTCAAAGTATCAAAGGTCTCGAAAACAAAGCTTTGCGTGTGAGTTGCAAAAATCGTCGGTGGCTTGTTTTTGCAATCACAGCGTGAGAACGATGTTGAATGTACGAGTACGAGTTTTGCGCATAGAAGCGTGAAACCGGACTCATTACTCGTACGTGCTACCCGCGTAAAAGCGTGACAGCAGTCTCTTCACCTGCTTCGCGCGTAGAAGCGTGAACGCAGTACGCCTTGTAGTAATCGTGTTGAACAAAATTGATGAAAATCGATGATGAGAGTCGATGTCGATGCTGTCGGGTAGATGATGATCTTCTGATTTTTGGAGCGAAAACCGTATTCCTCCGCAGTGGAAAACTTGGAATTGCTTCGAATGTAGAACGTGACGCGCTCGCCGGGAGACGTCGTTCCGTGGTGCCAGCTGATGTGTAGACTAGAAGTCGGGGCTCATAACCTGAAGGAACGAGGCTCATGAGCTCGAAGAACGGGGCTCATGACCTGAAGGAACGAGGCTCATGAGCTCGAAGAACGGGGCTCATGACCTGAAAGAATGATGCGTGTTGACACTTTATCTCTCTGGAGAGAGATGGCAGAGGTGGCACCGAAGTGTCTGTGAAGATCACTTGTAAGAAGAAGAAACAGTATGGTTGACAATTGGCGTATATGTGGCCATTATGGAAGGAATCTTGATCTCAGAGAACAAGAGGAAAAGAGGAAAGGAGAATCTAGGCTAAGATACTCATATACTCGTATCAGTGCGTAGTGACTGCACATCACAATAGATACGTATGGATCTCAACGTCTATATGCTAGCAATCGACATGCAGGGTCAGGGTGTAAGCTCCATCGCACTCCGAGTAAGTGTAGACGCACGGGGCTGACTTGAGGCTTTTGAAGCCGATTTCCACCATATTTTTGTCGATCGTGTTCCATCAGTTGTCGGGCTCTGGCGATGGCCATACAAGATTTCCAACAGCCTCACTGCCGGGGGGACTCCGTGTTCGTCGAATTGCTTCAATTCGGGTGCCATCTTGACGTACACTTCCTCTGTAACATCGGTGTTCAGAAAAGCGGTGTTATCTTCAGGAAACTGCCAACTCTCTTCAGAATGTACTCCGCAGCGAGTGCCAGCACCATACGGATGCTCTAGAGCCTGCAGACGGCGGTAAACGTGACGTCGCAACCAATGCCCGGATATTGCCCCCATCCAAGTACAACAACGCGTCCCCTGTGTGAGTTGTCCGCTTTGACCTTGTCAATCCCTCTACTGCCGATAATCTTGTGTCCCGCGGGGACAGAAGTCGCCGGCAGAAGAGTGTAGACATTGTTATTTTTCAGGATTGCCGTTTCTTTGTCCGAGACCGCTTTCCACTGCACTTAAGCCGGTACAGGCATGACTTCGTTTATAGTGTTTGCGGTTTCTTTCGCATTCTCCCCGGCCGAATAGTAAATGGTCGTCGCGGCGTTGGCGTATTCAGCGGCAGAGTCTTTTCCGTACATCTCATGCGCGATATCCGTCTTGGTTTCCTTGGTAGAAAGCCTCAAGCCTCGGAGCTCAGACAGCGCGAGCCTGGTGGCGATGGCCGCTAGGTGAGCAGACTATGAACGGCTGTGCACGTTACACCTCGGAAACGATTGTGCTAGAGTACAGGCACGCGTGATCGCAGGAGTGGTGTACTGAAGCAAATGTCCCCGCTGTTGAAGCTGCTGCGATCCAGCCCGTGGTGTTTCCAGGGACGCTACCGCGCATAACATCGCCTGCTCCTGTACTTGGAGAACAATCTCCCGCGAACCTCCACCGACAAACGCTCCCCCCTTTTTGCGGTGGCCTTGCAGCTCCTCCGTCTAGTGTGTCCCTCCTGCTGATGTCGCTGATCCGCTCAAAGCTCCCAACCTCCAGTAGATTGCCTGAGAGCCCGCTCACGGGGATATGGTCAGCAGAATTACCGGGAAGAGGTTCTAACACGGATTTAAAATAACGAAAATCGCACAGAAAGTCGTCGTCTGTGATACAGTTGTGGTCGTTCATATCGTTGCGTGGTGGATTCACCTGTGCAGTGAAGCTTCTTCACACGGTGGCGGGAATAGGCACGATGGTATCTCAATACGTTTGACGTCCCGGCTCTCCATAATGCACCTGTTGGCCGTATTATATACTTGATTGCTCTTGCTGTTGTTGCTGTATCCAACCGATCATCCGTCCACCCGCCCCGAGTTCAAGCGTTTTGGAGCAGGTCTCAAAATGCAAGAACGCCCGCGCACCGATGACTCGAAAAAACATCAGATCTAGCTCCGTTCCGTGGAGTACTTGTACGGGGATTGCATGCCGATTGCAGAGTGCGGCGCCCTGTTGCCCAGAAACGCCGCCGTGAACATCAATCGTCTCCGCAGGAACTTTGGTAGTCTGCTGTCGGCAAGCATACACCACACCAGAGCTGCAAGAGTTCTTCCAATACGCTCCAACATGCCAATTTGCTGCGGCGTGTTGGTGTTGGCGTACTCGAGCGACATCTCCGTCTGAATGCAGGAAGCCCTGGAACTCCTAGCTGGTAAATTCACCTCCTTTGCCCACCCTTAACCGCTCGACGCGAAAGCCACTTAGGACTACCACAGATTGTACAAATACCTACAATCGGCCGAGAGCGTCGTGCTTGCACTTCAGCAAATACGTCTGCGTCCACTTGGTGCACTCGTCAGAAATATGTGTGATGTATTTGTAGCCCGCGAGGGCCTCTGAGGTGGTAGGTCCTATCAGGTCTGCGAAAAAGAGGTGGAAAGGGAGTTTTGAATACTGTGATCGGCGGTTCTGGGATGAGCTACCTGATGACTCTTGCCCATGGCGCACACATCGTAGTATGGCACAGGCCCGTCGAAACTCACCTCGTTGTTATAAAGGTTTCTCAGAAGGTTCAAGCTTTTGCGGTTGAGGTGTCCCAGTCGCTGATGAGACAGCTTGGCTTTTGTCGCAGCCTGCATTGCCAGCTCTGGCCCGTTGCCACCGCCGGCGAGGACCAGCGATATAAAATAAAAATTGTGCCCCAGCTCTTGAAGCGGAAACATATGGTTGTTGGTTTCCAATTTGGGCTGGTCACGTCAAAGACAGACACCACACCGTTACACGCAGCTTACTTGACAGAGAACATGATATATCCTTGGCGAGGCACAATCAAACTCAAAAGTCATATTAACCGTCACATTCCTCTGTCGTCGATGACGTGACCCCGGAGCACGCTCTGCGCGGTGCGATTCAACTTCCCCTCTCCGGCGGCTGACATTGTTTGTGGCACGTCCAACACGTTGCACTTTTTTAGTCTATCCCGAAATCCGGAGATGATGGCGTCGTCGAAAGATCGTCCTGACGTGCCACTGTCCACCAGCATAGTCACGGGGTCGTTGCTGCAGCCTATCCGCGGCCTCGTTGTCGGGCGTATCGTGAGAGCCGGCCCACCGTTCGTGCTGGTGACACCCTCAAGGACTTCGGGCTGTCTATAGGTGTCCTTGACCATTCGGGCATTAGGACAGTTACCAAACGAGAGCCACAGAGAGTGGAGAATTTCCACCATCACTAGAGCACGGGTCATAGCCGTCATACCCCCGACGGTATGCTCTTGGAATCACAGTTGATGGTGATTCCTTCCTCGACCATACGAAGCGAGTCGGCAGTCTCCTCTCCGCCGCCGCCGCCGCAACATCCGACCAGCCCACTGGTATCGACTGGTTCATCCGTGTGCCCTTTCTCTTCGGTCAACGCTTTCAGTGCTGTAAATGAGATCGAGTGGTCAATCTAGGCAACGCAATAGTTGGCGTTCCCGGCGTCAGCACTGCCTACACCATACTGGGTGCGGCAGTCCGCATCGCTATGCGTATTGATGTTGTGGAAAGAGTACCGCTGATTCATATCTGCCCCTTTCCCCCCGTCCCCCGATCCTGTATTTCCGTGGCGAGACAAGTATTGTTTTCGCTTATATCGCTGACCCCCCGGACTAATCTAACACCGGTGCTCCTTCGTCAGGATAGCGCAGTCCTGAGTAACGTGTCCGAATCATTTGCAGTAGTTGCACGGCACGTCACTGCTGGTGTGCCCTACCACCTGCATGGCAATGCCGCGGCCTGCAATCGGCCTGGCGTTAACAGACCGCGGAAGGCTCTCGAAGTACAAAGTATGTACCATGTGCCGAATGTCATCCAGTCCAAAGTTCCGCCCCTCGTAGCTGGCGGTTCGCACCCTCTCGTACTCGGGCGAAAGGGCTTGAAGAATGCTGTCCTTGTACCTCTTGTCGTGTAGTGTCTGTTCCATTTCCTCGAGGAGGTCGCGGCATTTGTCCAGAACAAAATATTCGTCCAGACTATGGCCGAGCCCCATTTCCGTGTTGACAAAAGTCTCGTGGCACGCCCTTCTGGCCTTTCTAGTGTGGTCGTTGTTATTTTCAATCAGAGCCTTCAAAGCCAGCTGTCCATGCCCCACTCCATCTACCGGCCGCTTCCCCTCGAACTTCTCGACGGTGTTGTTGGCGGAGCCTTGTGGTAAAACATCCAAGATATCTTGGTTTTCCTGTAGCCATTTGTGCTGAGCGACAGCGATAAGCGTCGCGGTGTCGGTGCTGCCCAGAGCAGATGATGGCTGGGCGCTGCCTTGGATCACTTCGAATGCGGCGTTGCTGTAGACGGACAGGCAGATGCGCAGCTTGCCCTTGAAATTTCGAAACGATCTTCTTGGTCCTGCCGGCAAAGACACGGAAGTTTTCGATGGCCGCCTGGGTGTTGTTGGACGCGACGCCCTCTACGGCGACCCCTTGACGCTAAAACGAAACTGTTCCCTGGAAGCATACGATATAGTAGAAAAAACACGAACCCGAGTCTCGGTCACTGCACTGTAAAAGCCAAAGGAACAAAGTTACAGACAGGCCTGGATAAACGAGCGAACAAACAAACAAACGAACAAGCAATCCAACGGACAAACTCGCCCGGGTCTGTGTTGGAACATATACCAGTCCGACATTTTATACAGGATCGATTCAGAGAAAAGGTTAGAAGTAGAATGAAGACTACGAATACAGCGACCTGGGTTCGAATCCCAGGTACCTCACAAGTTACTCTTTTTTATGCCCATTTTTTTTCTAATTTTTTTTTCAAGTCGTGGGTCTACTCAGCTCAAGTAGCACTCGGAGTGACTTTTGTGATTTCTCTGGATGTAGAGCTTCCAATATGATAATGTTCTCACCAGGTAGTTTTTCCTACGGTTTAAAGTGTCAAAATTCCTAGAGTAAAAACCAAATGAAAAAAAACTCGATTTTTCGGTGTGTACGAGCTCAGTAAAAATGCAGAAAATTCCTTACTGGAAAAATTGCGCGAAATCCTGAGAATCAGGGAGGGGATGATAACTAAGTATCCCCGGGTCAGAATAGTTTTTTGTTTCACTTTCGGAGTAGGTGTATGGTTGTACGTGCATTCCGATTTCTAATTTTGCGATACAAGTGACTTAGGCGTCTAGTTACGGATCGGTCCTATATAGATTGTATTACGGGTCGGTCCTATATAAAATGCCGGACTTGGTAGTAAATAAAATAGACCAAATAGACGACAAACTCGACCCTCGGTCGCGGCCCTGAAAAACCAAAACACCACCCAAGTTCTGTGTTGGGCCGCTGAATCGCGGAACCGAGCTGTGTCGTCAGTTTGCTTGAACATCACTACTATAAAGCTGAGGAGCTTTGTGTCGAAGCTGAGAAGCTTTGAGTAAAATTCCCGAGCTGCTGCTCCTGTTCCGGGTTCACGAAGATTTCGGATGCGCGCGCCGCGCTCAACCAACGAAGCTCATAACCTTTGATTTTTTTTTCGATGATACCCCTGCGCAGTAAGCTGTAAAAATAGGTACTACTGTCAGTTATCATACTGACCGGACAGACATGCTGTGTATCAAGGATGTGAAGAATATACCACTCTTGAGAAAAGGCCGCTTCAGAGAAATTAAAAGGCTTAGGACGATGAAATGCAGAAAATTCAGATGCAGTTTGACGAGTGAACGGGCGGGGTGTGCAAACATTCCAATCCCTCAATACTGATGGCCTCTTACGGCAACATCTCTCAACGGTTTTTTGCGTCAACTCTTCGACTACAAGAACTGTTGAAAGTTCATTTTAATATTCCGTACTCATATTGCGGTGTAAATCGTTCTACCGCAACTTACGAAGCATTGATTCAGCAGGCTATGTAATCACGGCCTATTTCTTAACACTTTCGACTGGCACACACACATGTTCGAGGCGTTCTACGACTGATTTTCCCCCTATTTTTCTGAGGCCATTTATGTAAGGAGCTCTAAATCTCACCCGAAAACAGATTTCAGCGTAATTACAATTGTATCGTGACGAAAACTCACATGGCCCGAGTATACACAAACTTTGTTTTCTAGACAAGATTGGCATTCCGACGATTTCGGGTGAAATAAGGAGCCCCGTCATTCAGAAACAATATGGCGGAAATGTGCTACCTCTGTCGTAGAACGCGTATGGTGATAAACTACTTAAAATTGGTGCTGAACCATTTCAGAAGCGGTATTAAAGAACCATTCACAAGTCGGGCAAAGCAATACCCATATAAACATTTAGTATCACCTCACCTACCTGCCGTCTGTTGACGAAGTTAAGATTGTGCAGAATCTGCAAAGTACAGGTCGAGCCCAGGGAACACACGCTAATATTGTTGTAGAGCATGCAGATTGTGCGGAGGCTACACCCGGCACCATGGGCTGGTGCATACATGTCACGAATATGTCCGCCCTAAAATGTCTAGATCGTGCAGTGAGTACAGTGGTTACGAGGTGCCCGATGCGTGCGACTACATTGGTATAATATTGATACGTATGCCGTCCGACAATGATGCAACATGATGAGCTTCAACGTCAATTATTGCTCATGAACATACCTTGGTGCATGCAGATATGCACGATTCGATTCAGCATATAAAAGCCGGAGCACTTCCTTGACCGTCCACCCCCCGCGGCTCGCCGCTGCTGTCGTGGGTTGCTTGTTTTGATCAGGTGTACGGTACTTCGGCCGGGGGCGACGCCGACGAGCTGCGCCTGCTGAGCACGAACGATACGTACGTCAACCTGCGTGCGCACTGAGGAAGCCTCGACTTCGTGAGCACAAAGGTAAAGTACACAGGATCTTCAGTACTACGTAGTATCCAAGCAAGCCCTCACCAAGCAATCCAGCCTAAGATGTTACAGGGAGGTTCGCAGTAGTAGCAACTCCGCATTTTATAAGGGCTGTGGGTCGGCTGACTATAAGCCGTCGACTTGTTATCAGTCGGCTAGGTATTACAGTTATATTTTTTTGCTGACTGGCACCTTTTCTGTGGCTCGAGTTGTGTGTTTGGTTGTTGCTACTGTAGATGAAGTACAAGGAGAATGTTCGATAAGAAGTATGACCCTTTGCTGTTGGTGCTAGTGTATGTGCCATTGAAGATTTGGAATTGTTCCGGCGCCAGGGAGGGTGTCCGATATGTAGTATTACAGGGAACCATAGTCGATAGAACCTATGGTACACACAAAAACCTATATATTTACCTATTTTTACTATTACGGGGGGGCACAATTAATAAGACCTACGGTACACACAAAAACGTATATATTTACCTACTTTTACTCACAATAATTGGTCCTATTTACTATGGTCCTCCGTAATAACAAAGGTTGGTCCTGTTATTTACTATAGTGCCCCGTGATAGCAGCCTGTCTAAGCAACAGTCCATGGCAATACCTTGTTGTTCCCATCAGTCGCATCAATGAGCTACTGCTGTTACAGGAGTTGTCTCGCGGTATCACGTTGTACCTATATACGAGAGGAGCTTTTTCATATTCGGCCACGAACGGCTGTTGCTGAGCACAGTGGAGCGTTGACTCACATATCCACTGCGCGATTCCGCCTGCAGTCATCACCTGCCAACCTCTTTCGGGGCCGGCAGTACAGAGACATGATAAAAACTATTAATCTCTACACGGCGTGTCGCAGTGCCTAGCCCACAGCCTAGTGTGATTGTTGGGAGACTCATGCATCGAGTATCAGTTATCATTGAAACGCAAAACCCGGCGACAGAAATAACTACCCGTGAAGTCTGGCCCACTCGCAGCCACAACTATTACCATAGTAATCACCCTCTCCCAAGTTGAAGATCCAAGCTTGGCCGGTTTCTCTGTTCCGTGCTCGGGTGTTGATGCTGTTGCTTGAGTTATGTTTACTCTCTTTGGACGGTGCGGTGGTGGTGATGGTGTTGGTGGTGGTGGCGGCGGCGGTAACGTTGGAGGGGTGTTCATTGGTTCGACAGACCAAAAGGCACACCATACTGTGGTTAACCGTGGTCCAATCCATCGAAGACCGTGCCCCATGGAATGGTCCATGGTACAGCCCCATGGACCCATGGTGTTTACGGTGAACATTGAATGGCTTTAACGTCACCCGTGGTCTAGGCGATGGTGCACCAATGGGCACGCCATGGTTTGTGCCATGGCGCTCGACGATACCAGGGTGGATGTTGCATACACAACCCAACTAACAGTAGTATTTGCGTCCATGATATATGCCATGGTCACGTAGGGTATGCTTCACAGAATGCGCCACGATATGTCCCATGAAACATGTATCATGAAACATTCCATGGTACGAACCCGTCTATGGGGTATGCCGTGCTTAATGTGATGTAGACCCCATGATGAGCATCATAGCATACCCCACGGGACGTCCCATAGGCTGTCCGGTGGGTCAGTCCACGAGGTGAACTGTGACGCCTACCCTTCTACTCGTGTCATACTCCATGAGTTCAGTCATGAACTATGCCACGAGTCGTTCGATGGCGGTTGTGCACGGTTTGTCCCATGGTTAATGTGGTTAACCATAGCACATTGGGGATCTCATTGTGATTAACCACGAGTTGGCCCATGGACTGGTTCGCGGGCTGTCCAAGCAAAAAAATAACTGACGTGACGCGGGACAACTCTCCCATCCACTGAAAGTATTGTGCGCAGACGCGTTGAGCCAGTTCACAGCGGATTAGTTACCTAGAACAGTCGTCACGGGTGCTCCTGTCTCGTTTTTGTTTTCCCTCATCATTCCTTTTCGGATTTTTCTCTCCCTTTCCCTTGGCTCTCTCGCTCGATCGACTTCTGCTTCTTCTCCTCTCCGACTGCGCCATTCATACATATCCATATCGCCGTGACAGTAATGGTCGTCGAAGAGTCCAGATGGGGCTTATATTTCCGGCAGAGGAGCTTATATTCCCACTTGCTACTTTTTCCTCTAAAAGCTGAGGTACACCTCACCAGGTGCAACCGTGCACGGCGGCACTTCAGATGTTGAGAGCAAGAGCCAAAAATTGGCTCGCTCGTTCTCACTAGTCGACAAAAATCGTGCTTACTTCACTGTGGCTGCGACCCCAGGGGCTGGTGATGTTGTGGTTCGTTCACTGGTTTATATTCAGTCAATCCGAAGAGTTGATCTGACCGCGCTATCGATCCAACCCCGCAAACTGGGCGTACCGAGCTCTGCGACAAAGGGTGCAAGCGACTTCCGGATACCGCCGGACGTTCTCCGTGCTGTCCAGTACCCGTTGGTTCATCTTGGTGGTATGCCTATATACTTTATCGTGGCATCGTATCACGCGGTTCGGACTCTGTGTATAAAGTACCGCGCCGTACGCAACAAGCGGGGCATGACCCATCCTACAAAATCGGTAGCGGTGTGTAGCGTGCAGTACCACTCAATGTCTCTTGCTGCCCAAGCGGCTGGAAATAGTGCCGTCTCCATCATGGTTAATGTGTGCTGCGTTGTATTACCCCACCCCTCGCCACCAACTACGTCTGCGTTTTTGAGGTAAGCTGGGTTGGCATCGGCTGGCAGTGCTGCTGTAAAGCACGCAAATGCGTGCATAAGCTCGACAGCCAGGAGACCGTTTTTTTCGGCGGCTGCTATGGCTTGCGGCTGAGTTAGATAGTTTGTGCGGCGTGTAGGGTCTTGACTCTGTCAAAGGGGGGCGGCTGTATTATAAAGTATGAGTATGGCATGTTATCCCTGAGGCAATTGCATGAAATACGTAGTGCTGTATCTGGGAGTGACCACACCGCAAAAAAAAATGTTTTTTCGACCCTATCTCTACTACGTATGCGCAACAAAAATCCCCTCACAAGCAGATCTTGGTTGGATGCAGCTCACCCTCTATTCGACTCACCCAACACTTCACGGCTTCGCGGTGCGTTGCGCTTAGTGCAATGTCTGCCTGATCTGTGAAGCCCAGGAGTACTTCGTCTCGGCATTGAAGGGGTGCGAGGGGTATAGCAGAGATGCAAGGGTCTGTGGTCATTTACCACGGCTACGGCCATGGATGACAATGTGTCCCCCCCTCTCAAAGCCGATGAGGTATTGGCGCTGATCGAATCCGCAATTTCCTCTTCCACCCCCCCCTCTCCCCGCGCTCCATTTCTGTCAGGTGTTCGCGAGGGGCAGTTTCAAACCAACCACCCCTCTCCCCCCCCCCTCCAAGCGTATCAGGTGTTCGCGCGGGACAGCTCCACAACCTCCCCCCCCGGCGCCGATCAAGTATTCATGTGGGAAAGCTACACGAACTCACCCTCTTCTCCCTTCTTATGGGCATGCAACTGCGGCTATGAATAATGTTGGGTACGCCCCCATCCCTCATGCGACTCGCCGAACATCTCATGGCACTTCGCGCTCGGTGCAATCAGTGCCTTCCTGGTCGGTGAAAACCCGACGTGCTCGGTCTCGGCATTGTACGGGTGCGAGGGTCCATGGTCATAAAAATACGGTCATGCATGATATCGAGTACACCCCCTCCCCACCCCGCCCCGCCCCGCCCTCCCTTGATGCCTATCAGGTATTTTCGTGGGATACCGACAGAAACACCGTTGACGAATACGAAGCCGATGGACGGTCGTACATCAGCGCCGTCTCGGAGGTCATCACCGACGAGGACGAGACTTGCGAAGGCAGAGCCAAGGGCGATATGGGCGAGGCTCGGATGGACATCGAGGACACCGAGATTGCTTACCTTGGGTTCCACGACACCGAGAGCTACGGCCTCACGTGAAAGGTGGGGAGGAGGGGCGGCGGCGAATATGTCTGCTTCACAGGGCACGAAGAAACGGTTTTGCGCACCTCAAGAACCACGATTATAGTGTTCTATTTCGGGTGGGATGAAATGATCGACTCAGTGTATTATAATTAGGAGGCTGAGCCCCCTATGCAATATATTCTGGCAAATAACTACGGTGCATGTAGACATGTATACGTGCGAGTACTGCTGTCGTTAAACAAAAACGCCTTTTTGGTCATCTCGAAATGCTTGCTGCTTCGGTCGAATTCACAAAATACAGTTTTTCGAGCGTACTTCGTTAAAATGAATAGGAACACGCAAGCTCGACCTATCGCCCAGCTTTCAAAATGAAGTACCAACCACCCAATCGGTCGAAGTCACAACTGATTCCTATACAAGGATTTGCCGATGATTTCGTGAAATGTTTAGTCTGAGTTTTTCCCTGTCAACAGTCTGCTAGCCTCCGGCTGCGCCTTCTTCCCTAAACCTCCTGCGCCCCAAACGCATTACCGCGCGGTTCGTCGCCACCACCCCCAGGATCGACTGGCCGTATGGTTTATTCGGTAAGCTCGTAATGAGTCGTGATCACCTTCATATTGCCCGTCTTTTTCACGGGAGCAGTTCAGAAAAAGGTGTCTTCCGCGTAGATAAAGGGAGCCTACAAGCCGATCGCACCCACAAGATATGTTGCTGCTGTAGTCCTTCTGACGATGATGATGATGATGGGGAGATAGATACCATGGTAGGCATTGAGCGTTTTTATGTATGCGCATCGCCGCACTAACCCACGACATGACCAGTTGTCAAAGGATCTGCTAGTTTATCTGTTCCCATAATTGCGTAGTCCTTCTTCCCCCTTTTATGTCTGCCTGTGTCCACTTCGCGTTTGGCCATTACTCGTCTAAGAAATAGCAGACATTTCAAGTACCGAACAATTTCACGTGGCAACAATTTGGCATACCAACTATCCCCTATTATACCCAACAACTAGCGTATCCATCACCTGATATTATTAACAATCTGGCTATAAATTTTCGCACCTACCATCTTTTGCACCCGTCAACGATATCACTGGTTCAGGTCCGCGGGCTCTGCACGGACATAAGGAATCCTGAACTCTTCGACTATGTCAACGTATACGGCAACCTTTACGACTCTCACATCCACCACAACAACTTCGGGCTCTACTCCTACGGCCACCAGCAGGGAGACTGGAGGAGGAACCAGATACACGACAACTCGGGGTACGGCTTCGACCCCCACGACGACAGCGATTTTTTAACGATCCACGACAACACCGTCTACAACAACGGGTGGCACGGCATAACCGCCTCGGAGCGCTGTAACGGCGTGTCCATACAGGTCAAATACCACGGCTGTGCTGCATCGCGACATGAACTACCGCCCGTTAATAATTAGTCACGATTCAAGGCTTCCTTGGCTCCCTTTTCCTCCCGCTCCCCCTCGTCGTCTTCCTCGCCCCCCTCCTGCTACTCTCCCTTCTCCTCCTTTCCTCCTCCTTCTCCTAAATCGCCCCCTCCTGCTTGCCCTGATCCTCTTTCTCCGTATCCACATTCTGCTAGTCTTCCTGCCCCTCTCTCTTCTCCTCTTCCTACTACTATACTACTGTTATTCCTACATCTACTGCTACTATTGATACTACAGTACAACTAATCTCATTTTGACGCAACATCTTTTCAACGGGTTTTCAATGTTCGTTCCCTCACTATTCTCTGGTGCACCTTTACTCTTTATTCAATCCGGCAGTGTGCAGCACGGCCAGCTTTACATTCGTGAGCTTCCAGAGCAAGATGAACACCAAAAGAAACCTTAACCTCTTGGCCTAACTCCGTTCGGCTCCTACCTCTGGGCTTAAAATCACATGAAACTGTTGTCGTAACCCCCTAGACTCGCATTTCCCTCAGGGGAACGAGGTATACGGAGGCGCCGAAAAATCTGCCGGCATTTTCCTCCATCGTAGCTGCGATGACGCCATTGTCAAAGGTGTGGAGTTCACTGTATGGAAGGATGCTGCATATAGGGGTAGAACGGCTTCACAGAAATATTTCTGGCTGACGAGTCTTGTCGGTGATGGAACTACTGTAAATTGCACCTGGTACTCAATGTCGCAAAATTGTTGCACAGAGCATTCTTGTTTCACAGTAGAATTTGTCGTAATACCCGCAGGCCATGGAATCACCCGTTGGGTTCAGCATGTATTATTGTTCGTTTTACAAGAAGCCAGTTCATTTTGGGTGGGGCCTTGTAAGTGTGAGTCGAATCAGCCTCTTCGGAGCAGCCGTGCTAGACGTTGGGCTCAGTTCCTTTGTGGTCGGCCGTGTTCCGGTTTCGCCCCACTTGATATCGTCCCAAACATCCCCCGACGGGTCAGCCGCTCATAGGTCGTTCGCAGCTTGGCCAACGCGAATAAGAGGCATCGTCTGCGGATGGTCGTCTTAGCGCTCTCGCACTGTGCCTTCTTGGGGGTCTTGGTGTCCGACATTAGGAGGTCGGTGCCTTGTCGGCGATGGAAGCCAATGATCCGCAGGAGCACTTTGTGGTGTGCCATCCGGAGCTCAGCGAAATGCTCTTAGCCGGGATTCCACGTCACAAACCGGTGCAACAGGGGGGGCACCACTTGAGCCTTTAGCATGCGCGCATTTAGAGTGACCGGGGCATCTTCCATTTCATACAGCTCGCGTTAGATCCGATTGCAGCATGCACTGGCGGGCCGGATCCGCCGTTTGATCTCTAGTACAAGGTCAGCACTTGCGATGACAATACCACACAGTATTAGCCCTGCATCGTCTGTCCAAACCTCTGTCCCGTCGCTTCTACGACTAGTGGTAAGACCCAAAGTACCCCGTTCGGTTGCTCAGCAGCATGGTTTTTGTTCTCGTTTCGGATACGGTGAGGTCTGCTGCTTCGAAAACGGTCACAATGAGGGTGGTCATATTCTCAAGGCCTAGCTCCGACTTAGACATAATGCCTGCCTCCTCGGTGTACAGCTTACCCCATACTGCCCTTCGTGTACATGCGAGTGGGTCAACCTTCAACCGGTCCTCCCCGAGGTCCTCCTCGAGGTGAACCATGTCCCTTAAGCTGTCTAGGTCCTCGCCGAAGCGTACCGTTACGGCGTGTATTACAGAAGCGAAGAATACACTGAACGGAAGCGGCGACAGCACAGATCCTCACCGCAACCCCTGAGTAGCGTCAAATCATACGGAGTGCTCACCGTTATCCGTATGCACGCGAGCTCACATGCGTTCGTGGAACCGGCGGATAATGGCTAGCATGTGCTCGGACAAGCCAAAGCGTAGCACCCACAGCAGGCTTCGGTCGACGGAGTCATACGCTTTCTGCAGCTCGATAAAACACATGCGCAGTGGTGGGTTCCAGCTTGTCTTATTTGATCGGGTTGGCCGAAGGCCGCCCTGTTCCTCGGGGCAGCTCCCTTCCGCCTCGGAGTAGTTGCTGAGGTGCGACCAAGGTAGTTTCGGCTGCAGTTTGCCCGGATGAGCAATTAGCGAAATCCCT
>JBBMHQ010005228.1:0-18378 GCA_037834295.1 Postelsia palmaeformis
CTACTTAGTGACCCCGGATCTGAGTTACGACTGAAGAGGGAGAGAGAGAAGAAGGGCGAAGTTAATAAATGGGATGAGAAAAAAAAAAGAAAAAAAAAGTAGGTCCTATTTAAGTATGGCCCCCCGTAATAGTAGCAGTAATGCCAGTCGTTCTCGACACTACTTGTTTCATGTGCAGGAACAAACCTTGGTTTGGTCGTATCTCTTGATGGGTGGGGATGTGGGCAGCAACTGGTATCGGTGTATCGTTCCTCTCCTTGGGTCTCCGGCCCTTTTCCCACCAATTACTCCCCCTGATCCGGAAAGAACGTCAATTTTCGAAGTGATCATCATGCGGATTTTGGTCGAACTGTTGGCGGAAACTTTTTTTTTTCTGAAGTTTTCGGTGGAATTTCGGCGAGATCGGGTCGGATTCTCAAAATGTCCGGGCCTGCGTATCCAGTCATAGTTGGGAGTATCAGTAGCAGTATGGTGTCACGGTCTATGCCTCCAATTATACTGCCAAATCCAATTTCCTACAGCAGCAGTAGAGTAGTTCGCAATAGTACTGCTGCACGGTGTACAGCTTAAAGATATTTGTGAGTGCAGCTCTCTCGTGGGGACAAAACACTTACTATTGATACTACATTTCTAGTCAGCTTGAGGTGTGTGCACTGCAGTAGTATAATGTCAGTGGTCTGATTTCATATTTGGACCTTCGTTTGTTTCTTCGCTGGATCATCCTGTGTCCAGAACTCAAAACAGCAACGCAAAAAGCTGCTGAACTCAGCAGTAGCGTAGTACTCGAACACGGTATATTCGTACATTATGTTGTTGTTGATACTGCTGCTGTCAAATTAAGGAGTCTGTTGTCACACTCTGTACTGAAGCCATGTGGTATCAATAGGATGGACCGCAGTATTATTTCTAGATCTTTTCAATATTTCGGTTTCTTCACGGGTAAATTTTGTCGATTCTTGGGAGGATGCCGTTTTTCCCTGAGGTCTGCATTCTGGAACGATACAGATATCTGTGGAATAATACATGAGGCGAATAATTCACGGTGGCCCAAATACGCGTTCCTCTTGATTGCAGAGGAACTTCGGACACTCCTCCCTCCCCCCCCTCCTCCAGTCCTCCAGTCTCGAGAGCTCGTCTTGCTTCTCGTGCAGGCGGTATGGATGCCTTTAACTCCGGGTGGGCGTGTAACCCCATTCTATAATAATTTTAATAACGGCCAGACTGGTTTTATATTTGATTGGTGCTGAGTTCCAGGTATCATGCCCGCAGCATATCGTGTGTGATGGGATAACGGGCGGAGAGCGGCTGAATATTCTCACGTATTCACATTTAGATTATGTTGGCTCACGGTGTTGGTCCCTTCTTCCCCCGTATTCATTTCCAAGTGGACCCCGAGCCAGACCTCAGACACTAAAAGGCAGATCGTCAGATCGTGATTT
The DNA here is from genome assembly GCA_037834295.1 of Postelsia palmaeformis. Taxonomy (NCBI): domain Eukaryota; class Phaeophyceae; order Laminariales; family Laminariaceae; genus Postelsia; species Postelsia palmaeformis. The sequence goes on from JBBMHQ010005228.1 coordinate 1,440, forward strand.
CGATTGACGAACAAGAAACGTATTATTGACTCAACTTGTGGATGGACATCGCGCTCCGCGTTCACTACTTCTACTGCTCCTTCTATCAACCTCCCCTCGGCAACACCTCCTTCACATCTGGAGCCAAGATAGCTCAGGAGCATCCGTACATAGTCTCCTTGATCTCGCTGGGTTCGAAAGGTAAGCTGCTCCGATCGTGTTCGTGGAAGTTTTGTTTAAAGCAACGAATCTCTCAGTATTCAGTGGTCGTCTTGTTTCCGGTCAATTGGGCTGGCTGTCTGTCTGGCTGGCTGTCTGTCTAGACTTTCTTTGAACGACTTATCCTCCCGTACCACAGCGGTAACAACCTCTACGAGTACGAGTGGGTAGTATCTACTATAAATACGGACGAACGTGGTTTTGGGGTGTATCCGACACACCGGCACAATATTTTTTTACTTCGTCTTGAAGTCAGCTTCGCGTCCGAATGAACAGGCAATCAATGTGGCGGTCGGAACAACCTCGTGCGACGGCGTTACATGCAGGATTGTTTGACTGATCAGGATCCCGACATTGAGGAGCTACGATACCCAATGTCTTCGCAAAAGAATACCCACACATCAATGGGTGACAGTGTCTGTGTCGTTCGTCATGTGTGCCTATGCGAGCCGATGACCAGGGTACGCGTGAAATAATTTCCTCGAACACGGTTTTATTCCCAGGACACCTACCTGACTTCACTCCTGCTATGCACCCTTTCCTCAAGACTCATACAGGGTGGTCGGCAAGGGGAGGGTGCGGTGTTCCACGACTGTAATGCCAGGTAAAGAACAACCATGCAGACGAAAACTTCAGACCATTTTTTTTTCCAGTACCCGTCGTAGCTTCATCCTAAAACTACCCCACCACTTACTTGTTTGTGATGCCGTTTTCCCTGCGTGTCCTCCATCCCCGGTTGAGTCCATAAGTACGAAGGCTGAGAACTATTCCGAACAGCACTACGCTTCTAGCCCTGTGTGAGTATATAGTCAGCCGGGCTTGACTTATATCGCACGTTCCGGCTGTGCCGCGAGCCTGTCGATCTCAATCTCGGCGAGTCCTACCATTTCACAGCAGTATGCTTCCCTACATCGCTGCGCTTGGATCTGCTTCTCTAGTTTGTGTGTTCGTGCTGCTGAAGGTGTTCATCGCTGTGATGGTGCACTGTAGTAATATGTGCCCTCTGTAGCCTTTTTCACTTCGAAGCTGTCGCTGCCCACTCAGCTGAGCGAGACGATAAAACCATGCGTTGCTCGGCTTTCCGGCCTGCAATGACTCCTTGACGCCTATCATAGAACACGAGTCGACGTCCAAGCAGATTCCAAAGTAGTTTATATCTATCTATAGGTGAATACGACGGTGCATTTAGATTTCATTACTCGCTACGACTGGATTCGTTCGCATCCATCAGTTTCGAGACTACTTTGGCGCTTCCTCTGTCTCCATATCAGCGTCTGTGACCACCAAGCGTCTCCCTCTCTCGTGCGTCAGCGGGGGAGAAAACCCAGTATGCTGTGTGTTGATGTCGTCGCATGTATACAGTAGAAACAGCACATGTGCTTCATGCATACCCCGATATGCATCTGCCATCAATTTGATAGTCTAGGCGGCGACACCTCTAACTTCCAAGGTATAAGCAAGGATTGCTACGGGAGCCGCTTCGCGCTGGCGCTATGAAGGGTGAGCGCTTGCTGTCTAATACAAGTGGCGCTGGCTGTGCCAGGACCACCCCCTGCGTACGTAAGCGCTCGTGCCATCGTCGCGTTCCGTGCCGCGGGCTTTCAATATTTGTACGCCGCATACGTATATATACGGTATATGTTCTCGTCTTCGCGTTCAATCCATTCAAATAAACCAAGGCGCCGCTCCTTGCGTTCTGGAAAACTCCACCAGACACGTTGCGTATTATTTCAGTAGTGACCGCGCATTGACACGCGGGGGGCCAGACTGGATTGCACTTTTTCGCGATATATATGCAAAGTTAAAGGCACCAGCCGTAAGCCTACTACATTGTTAACCGATCACAAATAGGTGCATACTTATGTGACCCTGGATCTCAGTTAGGATGGGGGAGGAAAAAGGAGGGCGAAGACAATGAAATGGATGATAAAACATAAAAATAATGATATCACACACAGTAGTATACTCGTGTAAAATCAACGGTGAAACGAGCACATGCATGCGCCTTTGCCGAGCCCCCATTTCCGTACGCCGAGCACAACCGTAACCATTGCAACAAAGAGGTGTGGCGTAGCATAATTGTATATCCACGCTGGCAACATTTTTGTTTCGGAACGGGGGCTGTGGCGGAGCACGCGCTTGCCATTATGTTGCAAAAAAGACGGGGTTGCTGTGGCGGAGCATGCGCTTGCCACTCGTCGAGTGAGGGTCCGGTTGGTGGCTTCAGTTTTTGTAACTGACCATCAACGTAATGTTTTATCACTGCTGTCGTTCCTAAATTTCCAGCATTTGGGAACTTTCGAACCATGGGCGAGAGAGGAGAGGGGAGGAGTACTCTTCGGTATGTACTCTGGATACTTCAGTTGCCCGCATTCCCAGCTGGGTTCCAGTGTCGCTTGAAGGTACTGCTACTGCTGCTGTAGACTTTTTATTGTGCTGAATTGACAGTTAATATTTACATTCCGGTTTGATGGTCCAGGACTGGTATCACAATTATGGTGAAATTTCGCCAATAGAGCAGTCCTATCCACGGGAAAAGAGATGGAATATCGCTGGAGACCCTGCGCTCTGATTGTAGAAGGTCTGCTGGCTGCTGACGATGCACGCAGGAGGGACGTCGAAAGCACGAGCCGACGATAACTACTCGCAGAATGGAATATCGAAGGGCAGGAAAAACGCTGGACACAATCATCATATACCTATGGTACATACGATGTGTGCTCTGGAGAAGCGATGGTGTACGTAATCATAGGCGCGATGAACACCAGGATATGTACTGTTGGATAACTAGGTACCAGGTGCATGATACCCGGGGAGGAGAAAAGTGGGAATCCCTTCGCTGTCACCACGGATTGTTATTCGTAACCGCTTTTTATTTCTGGAGTCCATCCAACAGATCGGTCGGTGTTTACATGTTACGGTCCCTGCGTGTTGTTGAAGTTGACCTGACGATAAATGGAGAGTGAAGCGTGAAGACTGCTGCTGTGCTACTCTACTATACGCGCCACTCACTAGCCTGGCTCTCTACGGAGCTCATGTGATGTTACACTTGTACGTTTGTTATATATTTTTTCAACTATTACCAGGTACCTGATACAGCAATACGTAGGCATTGGGCGTTAGTAGTCTGTCTGTTGGGCTACCCTCAGCATATTAAGTTGGCATCGTCGCACTCGAGTGCACCTGATAATAGTCAATTTTATGTGTTGTGGGTGGAAAAACCTCGTCAGTCGCTGTCGATGTGGGGGTAGTGTGGATTCCCAGAGGTCTATACATAGTGATAGCTACGTGGTTCTTGTTACGGGCGACGTCGCAGAGGCTATTCTCACTTCCTCTCTGCGATATTATACCTGGTACACGAGTATGCGTAGCAAAATATACTAAATCGATGTATACTGGCGAAGGAGTTGCGCTCTCTCGTACGTACGGAGTCGGCACCCACCTACAGCAGTGAGTCCTGCATATACATACATGCGATCGTTATTCCATTTGCATGACATAAATGATACCTGGTACTGCCGAACACGAGCCGATATGACCGCGACGACGATAGACCCCATCAGGATACCGGGTCCAGGGTCGGATCCCCCCGATGGATCCCCGCAATGATTATCTCACATAACACGTATCACATAATTTGTGATTTTCGGACCATGGAGAGAACAATTTTAGGGCCTATACCGCTTGGATAATAACGTATGGGGCTGGCAGCCGCGGTTGTTCACTGACTGGAGGGAGTCACAGCAGTAACCACAAACTGCAGTTTTCGCAAATACCCGATACTGTTTAATAGGTTGCTGCTGACCCTATTTCGACTTTTGAATGCGGCCCATCCACTGCATTCTGTGAAAAGACGGAGCTTCCGCGCTCCGATCACGTTGCTTTTTGTGCAACCTTCACTGTACTGTAGTGACCCTGGACAATGTGAGATTAATGTAAAAGCGACGGCCAAGCTTTCGGGCCAAGATATAGTGTGTTCACCCATCGCCTGCACGCGTACGGGGTGCGGTTGTGTCTGGTCGTTTGTTGTAACAAACAGCCCAGTGCTACCGGCGTACTGATGAATATGTACGCGGACAGTTTGTTTGTTCAGTCCAGAGTTTGCCCTTTTCAGGAAATAAAGGACAAAACCTTCGTCGACAATCAACGAAATCCTACCCCATACATACGTACCTACTCCTACTGTAAGGTACTTTTGGTAACGTTATGTGTTTTCAAGTCGAGACTCGATACCTACAACAGCGACCCTACGTACGCAGGGAAGGGGGTTGTCTGAACTTCATGACACAGCTATACCGGCGGCCGGTAGTACACCCCGTGACACACCCAACCATGGTACGTTTAGGACTGCATTCCCGTTTGGGGGCAAATTACTCGAAGAACGAGACTGTAATTCTGAAACAGAGAGCTTAAGGTATACCTTGTAAGTAAAAGTGGTTGTCCCCACAATGGCGCTGAAGTTCTGAAAGGGTAGCGTATGGTATTATTTCCCACCATTGATATTAATGCTTTAAGAGTAAAATGTATAATATTTGTCTCACGATCAATAGTTTCTCTCATCAGGCCGATCTTGTACTTTGGTCTTAGACCGGATGGCTAAAAAATGAACACCCCATTGCTGTCTTCAAAACAGCCCTTACCTGAGCGGGAAGTTTGCTAGATGGAGCTCACGGCTATCGTGACTACTGTTGCTGTAGGTGGGTGACACAGCTAGCCCAAAAACTAGATGTTCACGTTAGACGCCCGTTCTGTGCCTCGGCCGCAAAGCGATGCGTGGTGAGAGGTTCAAATACCAAGGCAGGCAACGAATGATTACTATCCTCCCTCCATCCGACTTGCCGAACACCTCGCGGTGTCTCGTGCTTGATGCATGAGCAATGTGGTGAAAACACTACGTGCTCCGTCGGGTGGATCAACTGTCATCGTAGGACGACAGCCATGAATGATATCCAGTGACCCCGCCCTCGGTGCTCCGTGCCTCGGACGGGATGCGTGGTAAAGGATCAAATGACGAAGGAGTGCAACAAGTGAGTGCGCCCCTTCCCCCGGGGAGTTGGACGGGATGTTGGACGGGCCCCGCCATCGGCTCCTGCGGAAGTAACATTGACCACAATACCTGGTTCTAATTTTTAAAACAGGCACGTTACCAGCGGGAGTAAGCATCAATTTTGTTTTCACTGTCGCTTATACTTCCAGCCGATCTTGTTGGAGACTTGACCTCAGCGACGTTTTTGACCCGAAACACTCTGAACGGACACATGAGGACCGTTTCCAAATTGTTTTTGTAGACCAAGCGATCGTTATGTTTGCGCCCCGAGTGGTCTACCAGTACCCGGCAGGAGGAGGAAGTAGATACACAGACGAAACCTTGTGGCAAAGCAATTATTAAAAGGGAGTGAAACTCACATACTAAGATAGTGTGATATGTACAAAGAGAAGCGGGATGAGTTAGAAGGAATAAGGGAGGCACACAAAGTTGACAAGGAGGAGTTTGTTACACTACTAGGTAACAGCGAATTGTGGTAACAGCCGGCGGAACAGGAAGGAGACAATATTCGCAAAATATTCCTATGTGGAATATGGAAACAGTGTGATGAGCGCCAGCTATTTGAGGTGTCTCTTTCAGGACTAGGAATGGTGTTTTGTCTCGAAAGGGTTGCGGGTCAAGGGTCCATTGGCTGGGGCGAGCAACAAGTGAGTCCCCTCCCCTCCTCCGCCTCTCCAAAATGAATGCAGTAGAAATTACCAACCCCCTTATTTGTTGTCTAGACACGTATGGTATCCCAAAATGCGGTATTCACATTTATGTATACCGAAAAAAATATACCTGGTTTATAAATATTTTTGCCCGCGCGGGTGAAAATGTACCATAAACTCACTATTTGATTAACGATAAATGCTGCGGTAGCAGCGTATTCGTCCCCGTACATGGCCGTAGCCATATAACCATGAACCCTAGCATCCATACGTTACCGGAACGAAGTACATCGGGGTTTCATAAGCCAGGCAGACATCGCTAGTACTGAGCGAGAAACGCCGGAAGGCCTCGTGAAGGGTCAGCTACATCCTATGACCGCCTGTGACGCGGCGATGTTCTTGAATATTGTGGAAGGCGTGAAATAGATTGATGTGTTTACCGGTGTGGTCGCTTCCAAAAGCAGCAATGGATTTTACTATGTATCTTATTTACCATAAACACTACCTGGTTCTTTTTACGAGCGTTCCCCTTGTGCGGAGTAGAGGTTCTCCACCCGCCACCAATGGTCTACCTCAAAGCCAGCTCCGGCGACCGACAAATAGAGAAGAGGAAAGTACCCGGATGGACTAGCCCACTCCGTGAGTGGCATGATCCACGGGACCAACACAACCTAAAGAAATGGGTGTCGCTTTCAAGTGTTTTACTTCCAGCCGCCCGAGAGCCGCTCCGTCGAATGACTACGCTATCTCTTTCCAGTCTCAAGTTTCTCTTTAGTTCTTTCGCTTAGCCGTATGCATCGACATGGGATAGATTGCTGCATTGCCCCCGACACAATATTTCGTGCGTATATCTGCTTATATGTTCAATTTTGGGTGAGTTACAAAGCTACTCGCCCGACTGGCGTAACTGTGGAGGTGAAAAAATGGCGTCTTACCCTCCCCCCTTACCGTAGCCGAAGTCAATATTTTTGTGTGTCGAGATTCACACAGCGGTTGGGGCCTCTCTGTTACAAACTACCTACATTGCCTCAACTGTCTCGTGTACTACTAGCACGAAGAAGCGCAACATCACACACATGTTATTGTCTCATTTACTCGCGGTAGATGACGTCCCTCCTTCATTCGCGTGCCTTTCGTTTTTTCATGCGCCAGAAAAAGCGGTGAAACACCAGTACAGCTCTCACGGCAAGAATGGCCAGGTTGCCTTTGTTCTGGATGGCTACCGCTAGCCTTTCCCTTGGATGTGTTTCAATTGTGTCCGCCCAAGAAACGGAGAGGGAGCTTGCTACCCACTTTAAGAAATGGCGCGAGAATCCCAAGGTATGGTGCTGAAAAGTGCGCGGCGTGTCTTTAGACTTGCACCACGAGTCGGGTACTGCAGTAGTAGTCGCTCATAGGCTGGCTTGTGGAGGTTTTGGGTTGGCTGCCGGTCCTCTTCAACAGATGTACTACACAATGTGGTTGGAATAACTACTATACATAGGGCTAGGGTGCCACAATGTATGTATTTCTCAAGTACCCCGTTACTGTCGTATTTTACGATTTCGTTCGTGGTATATCAAAAACACTCACGAGATATCTCAGAAAACAGGCATCATTGGGTATTGTATCATATCGTCATAGGAGCGCTACTCCTACCGTACGCGACATGCGTCTTCAGCTGACCAGTCTTGTGTGGTTACTGTATATGCTGGGTGTTGTGTTACGACAGCATACCGCGTTCACCACCCTCCAATATTCACCCAGCGTCCGTGGTCGAATGTTTGTCCATGAGAAACCACAATTACTCGTAGGCAACAATCGTACGCGCTTACGTATACCACTAATTTCTACGCAAACGCGTGCAAAGGTGGTGTATACAGGAAAGGAAAATAGGAGATCCGGGACTAATGTTTTCGAAGAAGGCACCCATAACACTCCGTCTACTTGGTAAAAAATATAGCTTGATTCAACTTTCCTTCTTCTTGCAGCTACAGCTTCGGATGTCCTGCACCGTATAGCAAGCTCTACGAATATTTAACACGCGGGTGAGACGTTTTTCCCGGTAATCCGCTGCATGTAGTTTTTCATAGCGATACATCCAACGCCTGCTAACGAATAAACCACCAGCCTGCTTCAGGCTGCTAGGTGATAACAATACGCGTCGTAACTCTACGGCAGCTCGTTTGAATTATGCGCCTCTTGCTTGCAGATGGTCGTATTCGGCGACTCTACCTCCGACGCAGGCAGGAGGTTTGACGCGCCAGCGGCCTTCGACTTCCCCGACATCGGCAAATTTCCTTTCCAAAAGTTGTTCAAAGCGCCCGACAACGATGTGAGTCGTGAACAATGAACTTCGACGCCAAGCGCTGGACTAGAATGAAGAGCCCACGACGGGTCAAGCGTATGGATGTGTACACCGTGCGCGAACAATAGAGTAACCTCGGTGACCGTTAGTATAATGAGGAAACAACCCCTTTTGTGGAGCTTAGTGCAGGTTGCCTGTGTACGAGCATCTGAACCGTGTTACGGTGGGAACCGGGGCCCTCAACCATTGTGCCATCATTGCATCAAACATTACCACCTTGGGAAAACAATTGTCCATCTTCGTATGGAGTGTGTGCTTCACGTCATTTCTCGTCAGGTCCACTTTGTTCATTTGGTTGACACTGTATCTACAGTAGCCTCATGGGATTCTGTATCGGGCTTACCAGCAGCTTACACTTTATGATATTTGTCGCTACGTATCTACGCTGGCTTTAGGTAGTTCCACGGGATTTTGCATCCGACATGAGCCGACATATTCCCCTAATGTCAGCGGTCGGGTACGCTCTCCTTACCACCTCAGGTGGGAAGCCTGACAATCGATGTATAGGGGACTCTACCACCCTGCCGTACGAGTGCAGTACGCGCGTCGTTTGCTGCGGCAGTACAACACCAGTACACCTGCCATTTAAAAAGCATCGAAAACACTCAAGGGGAAGTTGTTTTCGTTCACCGAAATATAGGGACTGAAGTACGTACCCGCGTGGATAGTTAGACATATCGGACAGATCATCGATCCCCACTCCATGATCTACTACTGTCTAGATCTTCCAAGCGGAAACCCACCTGTGAGCTTTATGAATCTACATTATTAATAGTTCTCGTTGCCGTGCGGCAGCCATAAAACCTGCACAATCGAGGATAGCTTTTTTTGGTTGGATTCTCTCATAGACTATGCGGCTATCACGATCCTGCACAACATGTCGTAGCGGCAGGTTGGCATCTACTCTGTAGGTCATCTACTGCTGTAGGTCGTGATCTGTCTGGGGCGTGGAGCTGGTCGGAATGTTTCTTATTTTGCTTCAAAACTGGGGGTGACAGCATTGAGGATTGTTGTAATCGCAGCGACCGCCACGCACGGAAACCAACGACTTACGGTTGGCAGCCCATTTCCAGTATTAATCGCTCTGACCGTTGTTGCTTCTTTTCGTTTCGGCAGTCGATGTTCAGGGCGTACCTTCCGGAGCCTGGATCTCCCACCAACGGGAAGGTTTGGCCTTCCTGGCTCCGTGTGCCCGAGGTGAGTCGCTAGTCCGGTCTAAGGTTGCCCTGTCCGTTTGTTGATCCCCGCCAGAATTGCGCCACCTTGTTGGGGGCATGATCACACGGTAGCACATACCAGGTAGTGTACAGTGTTTACAGTGTGCTTGGACTTGAAGTGTGGGATACATGTTACGGCAGGTGAGCATATTTCGCTGCGGCCTCAGTTGTAGATGGTGATGTCGCCATGTGCTCAACATACCTGCTGTACAGCAGGTCCATCGCCCCGCCATCCCGCAGGTTTACAGGGGTAGTACGTACCTACCCAAAAAGTAATAGTTGTGATAAAAAAACTCTAATGTACGCGGGAACCCCGCGAACCACCCCGTCGTATGTTCGGCTTAACCCCTTTGGGTTTTGTTGAAGGTAGCGACGAAATTCAATGACGACTTCGGTGGCACCTACAGTAATCATTACTGCTGTCCATGTGAGAGCTGTGTAAAAACGCCGAGCAGAGCGGGGAGAAAGGATTATGCTCCGTCCCGTGCCATACGACTCCTCGTTGTAACTCGAGACCCCAAGCTGTATCATCTCCCAGTCACGCAGCAGCGGCCGTCGCTCTGATCGTCAAGTGTTCATCGTCAAGCGTGTCGTCTAAAACTTCACAAAGAGTAGAAGAAAGGTTGGAGAAACACACAAACACATTCGAAAAGGATGAATGGGTGCCTTATACGACGAAGGCTGTATCTACGTAGTGAAACAGTGCAATTGACGGTCAACATGGAACAAAAGTCTTTCAAATATCGAAAGGCTCAAGGATTGGGGGCAATTCAGGTAAATCTACGGAGGGAGGGCCACCAGTCGTAGCAAGTTGGGGCTGTAAGATGCACTTGGAGATGGATGGATGCCTGACGGGGATGAGAGGAGCTTAGTATGGTTAGGGTGGCATGTTGATGTGGTTTAGTGGGCTCTCCAAGTGATGAGGCGTATTTCTCACAGTACAAACACGAATCAACCGCTCCTCTGCTAAGCAAGAATCGACGACGCACGACTCCCACCACACTCGTTACAACACACTCTATGTAGATAGATGTGTATTCACCCCCCCCAAACCTTTGTCGATCTCCAGACAGAACCCACAGGGTCCACCCTCCACCGTAGGATGCGGCATGTACGGGATTCCATACCACACAGTACAAGAACGGCTTTCTCTTTCCCGCACCGTATTCCCGACGCCAGATCTTCTCTCCTGACGGTTGTTGCCGTTGCGCTGCTCTGTCGTCGTTTTTCGGTGTCCGACGTATGGTGTTTCTATCAACAGGAGTACAACTTCGCGACGTCCTCAGCGTCTGCCTCAGAGATTTTTCGGGATCGCGATTCTTGCACGGGATACACGGGCGCGGGAGAAGAATTTCCCACGGCGGTGAGTATTTCCATCATCACTTAAGTGAGACCGCACTCAGAGCATTCCGTATACAGCCCCGTAGGTTGTTGTACATAGCGAAGATCGCATGACAATTTCTACATTGATCCGGATGGTTGAACACCCAATTGAAGGGTATGGAAGCTCTCGTGATGGCGGGACTGGAGAGGGGCACTGTAGCTGCACGGCGGGCTATTCTCGCCACCGTACCGAATTTAGGCCATTGCGGCGAGTGGTTGTTAGTATCTCACTTACAACTGGCCTGTATTGCGTACCCGTATACGAATATATCCCATGGCGTTGTATATTTCCAACCCAAATAGCCTGCTCGAGAGCCTACGGCTGCAAAAAAAAAGAGGTAACCTAGTATATCAGCAACTCGGCCTACGAGTGGCTTGGCGTGGCTGTAACAAAACAGCTAAAAGGTGTCGCACCTCTCTGTCGGACGTCTTTGGTCGGCGGTACACGTGCGCACGTGTCAACAATTTCCCAGACCGCAGTGGGTGGGCTTGTGCCAGCAGACGAACCACCACAGGCTCCACCTGCGAGTAGCCCGGTGGCTGTTGCAACCAGTAGCCTTCTCAGTATTTTCACGGGTGGGGAAACTGCAGCAGTTAATGCTAGCGCCGTGGTCGTTCTGACGCGTGCGACACGCCTCTCCCTGCCTTTTTCGGGAGTTTTTTTCATCCTTCAGGAAGGCAATGAAAGTCAATTACCATGCCTTGCGTATACAAATAATGTAGAATAAGTGACCCGAATACATGGAGTTCTAATACCATGGGATATACCTTCTCAGTCAAGAAGCCAAGGCAGCTAAGAATGGTATATCTGAAAAACGCCTCCTGGTTTTGGGTAGGTCATTCTGTCGGGAGAGAAACTCCTGGCTAGACCTGCACGGTGGTTGTTGGAGCAGACGTGCTGTTGAGCTGGGGAAAGGCACTGCAAGAGCCCTGCGGCCTTTATAACAGGCGTATCAATGATTGCGGCGGGCAGTATCGTGTCATTCCCGCACGATTACCCCTGCTATGCACTCGCACACCTGCGGACTTTCAAGATGCGGCGACCCACGGATGGCAACATGCTCCCGCTGTAGTCAGCATTGTGAATACCTCACTCCGCCAATCTTCAATTCGTCTTGGTACAATTGTCAGGCATGAATATTGTCCTCGGTCTCCATTACATACAAACTGCTGTCCCCTTCGAAATCGCGAATCTTGCTTTTCTTGAGTCTTTTTTCATACACGTCAGCTGTGAATTCGACCGATTGATTAGCCGGTACTCTGTCTAGGCCCTGTGGGTAGAGAGACCACACTCCAAACTGACTAGGGAGTCGAAAGCTTTTAGTCGAGCTTGCCATGCCTGTTTTCTTGGTCCCGACGTGACCGGATGGATAACCAGCGTAAGAACATGAAATGCGGTGGCGAGATGTCAGGACCGACGCCAACTCTGACCCTAGCATTCGCCCTCATCGCCTTCTCCTCGCGTTATGACCGTCTTTAATGCTCTCTCCACAGACACTGAGCGAGCAAATCACCCGGTACTTCAATGACGTTCTCGATCGCACGGATGAAACTCTTGGTAAGTCACGGCCCTGGTGTTTCGAGGAACGAGCCGCGACACCACTTTATGTTTTTTAGACTTGAGCTGGGGAGTATGCCACAACCTGGGTCGGTCTGGCCTCTTCATGAATGTGGTTTCGTCTGGTCATATGCCCTACGAGCCGGTCAGCAAGCCAACATCACCTCTTTTCGGACATCAAAATTCAGCAAGCAGTAGAATCATGATGTGGGTTTACTCGGTCATCTCGCCACCTTCGACATGGGCCCCAAATAACACGCTACCTGCCCGGCCGCCCGCCCCTCACTTTATTTCTGTACCTTTTACCGTGTGCGGTGAACAGATTACACGCACGTCATCGCTTTAGGCAGCAACGAACCAAACCGCGTGCTTGACGCAGTTACTCGCTACGGCATGGGAGGGGATGGCTACGTGGACCCAGTCGCATTTGAAAACGTGTTCGAATTCGTCAACGGAGTCCCAGCACTTACCTTCGAACCCATGATCAGGGTGAGGGGCAATGCTTCACGAACGGCCTTGAGCATGTGGCTTGTGACATACAAAAGGCCGAAGGTGCCCGTAGCTTGATGGTCCCTGTCAGCTACAACACCCAAAATAAAAAACACTGCGTTGTTCTGTGACATTCTTCAGCCCTCATAGGACGGGACCTCTGCAAAGCTTCACCTACTTGCTGAATACAACGTAAGGGTATCTTTCTTCCAATGCCCTATTCGTGTGCAGGAAGTCATCACAGCTTGGCAAGAGGGAATCACTAGACTGGTCGAGCGCGGTGTGACTGGCAGGATCTTGCTCTCCAACTTCGCATCCCCCAAGGGCTTGCCCGTAAGTGTTCCCGCCCTGCGCATGCACGGTCACTGAGCCAGTGTAGAAACCAGGGCGCAAATTCACCATGCAATCGTCGATTTGCGTTTCGATCACGAGACTGCCGACGCGTCGGCGTGCTAAATTGTATGAATGCCACCTGCAGCGTTGTCTAACCTCGCATCTCCCCACGGGCTTGTTCTCGCCAGTGTGTTCGGTTTGCGCAACACGCTAACCGTACTTGAACTACCCGGACATACCGATAGCTGCTCCGAGTACAATCGAGAGACGCGACCACCTTTCTAACGGACATCCTGCTTGAATGATACATTAGGCACGAACCAAATGACATTATGTACGTGGCGCAAATCTGCTCTGTAAGTGCAACCACGATTCCGGTTTCGGCGCATTTAGGACTCTACCCAGTAGCGTTTCCCGTGCATAGCAACCCACGCGCGTCCGTTCGATACGTACTTTATCATCCCCTCCGTGGACGTTGGAGTTCTCGCAGGGTGTCGCGGCCAGCGGGTTTGGCGATTTCTTGGACCAAGTGGCCGTCGTAGGAAATATTGCAGCTCAGCAGCTAGTCGACGCCTTCCCTCGAGTACGGATGCTGGACACCTACAGCCTGACTGTGGTGAGTCGTAGGTTTGCACCAAGGAATAGGCATATATTTTGCGCCGGGCTGTGGTGGCGGGCTATGGTGGTGAGGAGAGCTATTGGGGGTGCGACGGTGTTTGTTTAGCGGAGAACCCCGACAGGTTTGTTGGTTCCACGCACAACAGCGTTGCCCGGTGTTTTTGGTTGCGCCTTGCAAATGTTTTTACATACCTGCCAAGTTAGTCAGTAGACATATGAACATCTGAGTCTGTTACCGCTGTAATTGTGATGCAGCGGTACAAAGCGTTCATAGTTGGCGCAAGTTACGGTGGGTGTGTCGTACAAATCTTCTCCTGAAGCCTCTCGCTTATAGAGCTCCGTATATTGCATCATGCCCACAAACTGAGTTTGAGCATGTAATGGTTTGATGCGCAATCACATGGAGGTTGAATACCACGAACGTAGTTACAGCGATATCGCATATGTCTCAATGCTGAGGCATGCCCCAGCTGTGCCTCAGCTGAGGAGTTCCGCCCCATCAGTCCCAGTGCCAGTTTGGTTAAGAAGGTGAGGCGGTGTCCCTGGAGCCCAACAACGTTTTTTTGTCTCTAACATGGTATTGTTTTATACTGCTTCATCAATGACACCCTCCTAATTCCACTTATCTACTGTAGTGTCAAACCAAACTCACCTCTTCCGGAGGGCCTTTAACCGGAATGGTGTTCGGACAAGTAAACCACGGCTGCACCTCTATTGTAACACGCATCAGCCGGGGGCCACATGAAACGAATTACTGCCAAGAATCGGCTCCCGCCTCTGAGATTCCCGGCATGATGGGCTTGGATCAACCCTCAGCCCACATATCCCCATCTTGATGACCTCTTACCAGGCTATTGTAGACAATCCTGAACTGTACCAGAGCGTCGGCATCACGGGATCGGGGTCATCTCTCAGTGACCCATGCCTTGTTTATGACTTCAGGGTAGACCTTGCCTCCGAAGTTATGGGGACCCAGGTGAGCCCCCTAAGCCATAGTGTTGCAGTTAGAACCGCGTTAGGGCTAGCGAAAGGGGGATCCGACGATGGCAACGTGAGCCACCACAACAAGAAACGCCCGGCTTGATACATTGAGATATTGTATTTCGAACCACACATCTACTATTACGGTTGAAGCTTTTGCACCTCGTCGCAATAATGCCACTGAATGTACTTCACGTTTTTGGCCGGATACCTTCTGACCGGCTGAGCTCCTCTCAAGAGAGCAACTACTGCAGTACAGGTTAGCACGAATGATAAGGTTCAATGCTATCGGCAGTATTGATTTTTTTATGTTAGTTGCACGTTAGGCCTCAATGTTAACGACACCGGGTGCAGCTACGCTCGAGTAGCTCTGCTCCATCCGCAAGTAAATTATGACGCTGAATTATGAGTCTTGACAACTCATCAGGACACTGACGTGTGTGAAAAACTGGAAGTGCAGCCCAGGTATACGACGAACAACCTGTGCGAAATACAAATGGAGTCCCAACGAAGTTCGGTACGCACATCACTTCATCGCTTAACAGTTTGAGGACTGCAGTCCCATGTTGGGGGCAAACCTTTCGAAATTCACAGTAGTTGATACCAAGAAATCGGACCACTGTCCCAACATACATGGTGAAGGAGCCCTGGCAGTGAGAACCACCTCTCTGCAATCACTGCTATCACTATCGTAGGACACTACCGGCAAAAACGATCGTGGGGCTGTCAGAATATGATGCTTCCGGTGATGTATTGAGCTCTCACCTGAATAACTCATCAAAGAAGCAACCCCGCTTCTCACTACCGAGGCAATGCTTCTTACGTCTACCTTCTTTGTCCTGCTTGCACCTCGTCTCTTGCTTTGCCTCGATTTGTTTTGGCAACATTTAGAGCGATCGTGCGGTCGGGTGCCAGGGGGAGTGCGACCTGTGCGCCGACCTGACCTCTCCATGTCAGAACTGCTTCGAGGGCAACCCATCCGCCTCCGTCTGCGATGACCCGGAAAAGCACCTGTTCTGGGACAACCTCCACTTCACCACCGGCTTTCATCAGATCCTGGCTGACGCTATCAGACAGTGCGCCAAAGATGAGCCGAACTATGATCAGCCGTGGGCCGAGGAGCTCTGTCCCCCGGGGGCCTAGGACAGCGCACGTATTCTACTTTTAGTGGTACAAACTGTTTAGAGCACCCACCTTTTGTTTACTGTTTTCTCTTCTGTATACCTCACTCAAGACCCCGATTTGAGAAGACTTACTCCAAGTACAACTCACAATCTACGTACGTATCATATACATATCCGAGAGTCACTTCTATCAATTACACATGCGGATAATTCCAAGGTATGTCAGCGGATTCTCTGAGGGTAATGTCCCAGTTACATTTGTTTGGGCTTCTTAGTGCAGACCCTTCCTGTGTAGCACTGCTCGAGGTTCCGTTCTGAGGGTGTAAGAAGCGAAGCTTCAGCGACCGTAGGCGCCTCTGCTGACGAACCACAATACGAAGGATGTGTGCCCAAATATCAAAACACTTGTTATGAAATTTGTTTACGCAGTCACTTGGGGGCTACTCGCAGAGTATACACGAGGACGTGCGCCCACGTGAACAGTAGCTGACATGGGTGTTTTTCACGCCAGCTGGTGGTTTACTCTCCATGAGGGGAAGCCAGCGGTTAGTGGTTTCGTGCACATTCGACATCAATGTCGGGAAACGGCGGCATTTGGGCAAAAGACACAGACCACGATTTTTTCGCTTACATACGAGGGTGGAAGTTGTTAGTCTGTGCTTGTACGCTCGACACATAAATGAGCCGAACAAGCCTTGGGGGGAGAAGGCGGGAGTTTCCCCTCCGGAGGTGTAGGTCTCCTCGTCGATTGCAGGGCACCACGGCCTACGGAACACATTTTCCGCCATCGTGAGCACAAAAGTATATACATAGTGATTTTTGGGGTATGTAAACTAGCGCTAACACTCCACACTTTTTCAGAACAGTGCGTGACGCGCCAACGCAAGAATCGATCAGTGCTTCACAGCGTCGCAAAAAGTGACCGTCAGAAAGAGGGGGTGGCGGGTTGAAGTCAACCCGTCTGCTTCACAGAAGCAGCCAGGCCCACGGGCAC
>JBBMHQ010005339.1:0-18376 GCA_037834295.1 Postelsia palmaeformis
ATGAGAGATAAAGTCGGGCTATCTTACATTTCCGAAAATTACGGGGTAGTCTTTTTCGACGATATTTTTTCGATCGAGCAACCCGATCCACGCATCCCTTAAAAAAACTCGAGGTTTGCGACGAGATGCGTGAACCCGATTTCTCGATTGAATTGCATTTCCAAGCCCACCGCATCTGCCTCCACTCCTCTAAACACACACACGGGCACACCACACAACAGCACCTTGAACACCTCTCCGATGCTTGATTGACTGCTGTAATGCCGCTATTGCTGCTGTGCAGCACATCCCGGACATGAGGTACTTTTCAGAGTACGTTTGCCTGCAATACTCGAATCAGCACCGAAACTGCACTTGCTATCCGACTGGCAACAGAGAAGACATCCAGACACGCCCTGTTGAGTTTCTAGTGGACCGGAAACCGTTCTTTTCGATCCTTCTAATCCGACGACATAATAATTTGCATACCAATCAGACATTCCAAGTATAGTATCAAGTACTACACGCAACTCATTCGTACTTTGAAATATCTTATCCTCTCTGCGCCTGAATAATCGATAGCATCGTGCAATGCCACAGCTTCATCAAATGTTAATCGGATGTCGCCTGCGGCTGATGTGTAGTGTGCAAGAAACCATATCGTGTCGGAGTGCACTTACTTCGCCGCAACGTCGATTGGAACCACACAACAATGCCTATATCAATAGACGTTCGAATACCCAGTGCTTATGTATATACAGGTACGGCCAAAGAAAAAATGTACTCGCTACCCCAACGCAACGTGTATGTGTAAAAGCCTACGACCATCTCAGCTTCGACCGCGGCCTCGATAGAACATTACGCAGTATTGACCACGATTTGTTGATTTCACAAGATGTGGCAAACCAACTCGATCGGGCTCGTCTGCTTTGGCTGGGTCTTTAATACGCCCTGAGTCTGTAATGAACCTACAAGGCGGACAGGAGGGCCGCCCTAGCGCGCGCAGTTACTGTCGCAAGGGGGAATGCCGCGTTCGTGACGCGACGTGCCTGATGGTTCGAATATGTCGTTCAGTCGATTTTCTTCCTGCCTTGTCGAAATAGATTCGTTGGAACAGAAAAGGTACTCTAACCATCTACAACAACGCGAGTATATACAGCTCGATACCTGCGAGAGCTCCGTTGTGTAGCTGATCCCATGCTTTTTCTCCCAACTAGCTCCTCGCAAGCCATGAACTTGAGGCTGTAGAGCAATGCGCACCTCATCTTAGCCCCAGGCCATCTCACCTGTCCATGTGCATGCCTTCCGTCCAAACTCATTGCCCAAACTACGAACCGAATATCAAAACGCTATTGGCAATACCTGGCATGTAAGGGCCTTGCAGTGTGACTAAACTGAACTCGAACGCCTGGAGAGAGAACTGAACTCAATCTGCGAAATGCTCCGGTTCACGTTGGCTCACCTAAAAAGGAACGCACAGCTAAAATGATGAATGACCGGCCCCTTGCGTTCTGGTAGGACCCCCTACGAAAAGCTGTCTTGCTGCAGTTTGCTACCAGGGTAACCAATCTTTAGGCTTACCGTGGTCTGAACAGTAGGTAGGGGTAACTTTGCCGCTGAACCCTCGCCCGCCGTTTTTATGGCGATCCGCCGACTTGCGCATTGCTCTGACATCGACTGTGGAGCCGTCGACACAGCTCTTATGCCCGATGGATGTAGTGTCTTCATTGTCGGAAAGTCCGCACTAGTTGTTATGTGAGTAATGTGTATAGAGGACGCCTCCCATGCCGTACGCAGAATGATGATTCCAGTACACCGGCTTTGTCCGCCTGACTCACAAGGGGGCCCTACAGTGTAAGCGGTCCTGCAACGTAGCTATTCGCTTCGCACGTTTGGGCAGGCGTTTCATACGGAGGCAAACCGAAAACATCAACAAATTTCTACTTAGATGTGTAAATGATCACCAGGTTACCCCTAATTATGAATATCTTCCTCCCTAGACAATCGTAGGTTCCTGAGTTTTTTCTGATATACGTATTCGAACGATTTGGCTAACATTTTGTGTGAACATAATAAGACAACGCGTAGCACCTTACTTCATTTGGGAGTGGGTTAGCGGCTTCCACATGCTTATATACACCCCCTTTCCTGTCCGCGCGATTTCGCGCCCACTTCGAAAGACAATGAGAAAATTTCCCGCAAACGTTCCACACACAATGTCCCACGGATATAACCCAGCAGTGAGATTCTTCTGACATTCCTATGACAATCCCATGTCGCTGCCATAGGTCGTCGTAATAGTGTAGTAAATCTGCCATACTGCTTCAGAGGCGTTCTACGATAGGGGTCCACCCTATATGTTCTGGGGCTCCTCACTTGAGGAGCTCCATACCTCACTCGAAAACTGACTTTAGCGAAAATCATAGTGCACTCTGATGATTAATCTCATGGCCCAAGTATACAAAAACGTCATTTTACGAAACAAGGTTGGAATTCCGACGATTTTAAGTCAAGGCACTCCGGCATTCATGGAACATTTGAGCGGAAATGTGGTACCTCTATCGTAGAACGCGTCTATAATGGTACTGCCGCATGGCGCTGCCAAGGCGGTGCTACAAAGGCCCATAGCGGAGTCATGACACACGCGATGGAATGCCCCAACGGTGCCTGTTCGTGGGTGCGCGTGGCTTCGCTGCTATTTCGCTGTCTTCATCAACTTCTAAGCGCTACGATGGCAGTAACCACCATGCACCTGTTAGCCCATGGGTATGCTCGAGTACGGGAGTGGCAGTCTCGTGACAGTGTCACGGAGCCCCCTTGAGCACCGCCATGGGACAAGTTCATCGTATGCCATGGATCTCCCAATGGTTCTCACGGGTTTCTGCGGGCTACCATGGGAGCCATCGCAGAACCCTGCGAGGTATCATGCGGCAGCCCGCGAGGGGCCGTGGGAGCCCATTTTATCCCGTCTTCGTATCCCACAGGACTAGCCGGACGCCCCGGGATGGTACGGAATACTACGGGACGACACGGGGGGCCCGTGGTCCCTCCCGCAGGATACCGCGGGACTTCCCTGCAAGGGACGTTCCGCTTGAGCTCAAGCGATCGTCCCTTCGGGATTACCCATGGGATACCATACGTACGCGCGGGCTCCCATGGAAAGTTGTTTAGTTGGCGTGTAGTTGAAGATTGACTTGTTAACCTACGGAGTGGATTCATACCTCAAGCACCATGACCAATGCATACATTACGCGAAGAAAGCATCAGCGAGCGCCCAAGCTAAGGCCTGGGGTAGCCCGTGGACTCCCGTGGGCTCTCACGCAGAAAGTCCACTTATCTCCGTGGGCTCCTAGTTGGACCCGCAGGCTCACAGGCGGGCTTCCACTGGTTCCCACGGGCTCTATTACGATCAGCACAATTATAATACAATATGGGCTGGAGGATCTCGCCGCACAGAGAGACTGTGGGCAGCTTCGTTAGAGTGTCGACCACAACGAGGCCTGGGACTTTGAACGCTCCGTGTGCTGTGGCACGCCACTCTCGCAGTGGCACTGACGGGCGCTGGAAGGCTAGAGTGGGGGATTAGCACAAGCCTTTGTGAAGGTTTCGAGATTGGACTTTACTGTGTTTGGTATTGCCGACTACGCCGATAAGCCTACACGCAAGTGATGGGTTTCTCGAACGGTAGCTACCCTGCGGGATGCGGCGCTGTCAGTTAGACAAACAGCACCCCGAGGATTGTGACGTTGTCCACAGTAGAGAGAGTGTATTGCTTTAAACAAAGGGATGAAGGGGGCTTTGTTCGAGAGCCGGGTGCTCCTGTTTATTGTCCCAGAGCTGAACGGCTCATACGTCCGGGTTTCCGAGGACAACCAGAGGGCCATAACGTTGGCTGGGAGCCATCTCGAATCTGCTCGGAAAAGCACGTTAACAGAGGTTTTCATCTATAACAAGGTATGGACTTCAAATATTATCAACATTCACTTCGGAGGAGCAGCACGCCGATACTCTGACGAAATCCGCTCTTGCGACCCCTAAAAAAAAACACCTTAAGTTCTTGTTGAACCTACTTCCGGAGGACGTTAGGTAGGGGTGTTGAGCTTTCAGCGATTTGTGCCGCGTTCGAGTCACGCGAGGAATAGCTTGCCGGGTCGCCACCCCACGTAGCTTTGAGGGGCATAGATGAGTAGGGTACCACTTTATATGGTTGGCTCTGGCCATAGACCGTTGTTTGGAATAAAGCCGTTTTGTATATTTCAATGGGTTGGACTATACTGTATGTGTCAACTGCTCGCAATTATTCGGTATCTGGGCGTCCCCTCCAGCGCGAATGTCGTTGAGTTTTCTACTAAAAGTGTCCTGGCGAATCTGCAACATGCTTTCAGCCTCGTCACGGCTGTGCAGGGCCGAGGACGGTATTTGTTTGAGGCAATGGCGGTTACACGTCGCAGAGGATTGTACTCCAACCGTCGCAGGCGTTACGTAGCAATGTTGGTCGAGGAGGCAAGAGAATCAAAGCTGCACTTTCCCCGGCTATTTTCTCTAAGAATGTAACAAGTGAAACAACTATCATCTGCTCGCTCACCGGGCGGCCAGGTCAATCGAATGTGGAACATACGAGCAAAAGCCATGGCAGTTGGTGAAATTCCATGAGCGCCTATGAAAAACATACGTGCGCATGCTTGAGACATTCTGACCACCCATGGTATCGCTATAACACGGTCCCATGATAGCGCAATGGTATTGATGTAAAAGCCCACAATGATGTCACGACCATGTCGAGTCACGCTTAGGGACTGCCACGGCTCGGCATGAAAATAAGAATCTTTGTGCTCCCCCAAAAACAAGCGGCCTGAAACACGCGATCAACAGCGTTAACCCTTGGCGTTCTGTCGCAACAAATACCCTCGATTGGGTTCCGTGACCGTGCTACCAAGGTCAATACAGACGAGATGAATCGCGCTTTGGTTTTGTGCAGACGTGAGAACTCGGAGGTCTTCTACCCCCCTCTCCCGTATCGAGCCTTCCCCTGCCGTGCTCTTAAATTCTCGCGGTTCAGTGAAAATTGCCCCCTGGCATAGTTCGCGACATGAACACAAACCCCCGCTTGCCGAGTGGCTACTTGAAATGGGTAGCTACGAAAAAAATCGCAACAACCACAGTATCAACCGCCAACCCCAGAGGGAACATACATGTTTGCGCTACGCTTGGTTTATCTGCCCTGGTTTCACAGCCCCCCTCCTCCACCTGCTGCTGCTGTCGGAGCTCCCGGGGCGCCAACGAATGTGGTCTGACCTCTAACTTACCGCCGGAATAGCTCGCGTTTCTGTCGTTAACTCAGCTGCCACCAGGCCTTACGATCCCCCCCCCCCTCTACTTTTACGGCTACGTTCTGTCAGCATTAAAATAATCTTCGGCTTGGGTTACCACTATTACGGGGGGGCTTACTAAATAGGGCCTACGGTAGACACGAAAGCTTACATATTTACCTATTTTTACTGACATGATTTGGTCCTATTCACTATGATCCTTCGTAATAGACGTTTCCTTGATTCCAGGAAGAATGCTCAAGCCTTTACGGTCTTGTTGCGCACGACGATGCCGTCGCGAAGCAAAAGCAATAACACACGAGATTTAGTTAGCGTCCACGCGGAAAAAAACAGCAAAAAACGGGGGAACAGATGAGATTGGTGATAGAGGATGAACCTCTGCGACGTTCTATCGCCCGCGCCAGGTTGTTTTTCTATGACCACGCTTCATCAAACGAGCTAACATCGTTAGCCTGCGCTCTTAGCGCGATATTGGCATCGTTCTTGCACCTTGCTTCAATACATGCGAACCCCGCAACGAAAGTTTCGCGAACGAATGAAGAGCACGAACGTAATAAGCGCTGGCGGCAGCATAAACACACTTCTACCGCCAGCGAGATGCAAGGGCGCTTCGGTTTTGGATGCATATTGGGAATAAATGGGTATGGTATGTCGTCCCTTCATTCGTTCGTTTCTACTTTCTCGTCATTTTTCAGCGATTGATGCACGCTGCACATTGTCAACAAAACGAAATAAACACGTGAAAATGAAGTATATCTACTACTGAATACAGGGTCTACCCTAACCGACTACTAATGAATCACGAGGCCATCGGTGTGTTCGGCAAACTGTACGAACTCGGACCCGTAGTCCTTGATGCTCTATGTTTGGTATGCCTGCACCGAACTCACGTCGTTCACGCCGTCACGCGGTTTAGCACGCACCGAATGGGTCGCAGGAGCCATTTGTTGTGACCCTCAAGCGTCAAGGGGAATATTGGTTGGGGGACCGGGCGGATGGCGAAAATGAGAAAACGTATAGGGGGGAGCGGGAGACGAGGCGAGTATGTATGCGAAGGGGAAAGGAAATCTTAGAGGGGCAAGAGGGAAGCACGCGGGTGGATGGGCATGGGCGTCCCTTTGCACGGCACGAACTCCGGCACTAGGCGAGACCACTGTACGCGTATATTTACTCCTAACCTGCCACACGTACGTTCGATGCTCTGAGCGAGTGAATCAAGGCGCCGATACCTGCTCTTTCTCCCTCCTCTTTCTCGACCGGCAGAGCCCGTCGCATTCTTACTGGTTGCGATGTGCCGCACGCGACCAGAAGGATCAGCAACACTCACCAACAACCTTAGACACAATGTCGTCTAGTGGGCGTAGCACTCTTATATTAGCGAAATATGTACGGTATTGATGCCTCAAGCACAGAGTCTCGAAGACATTCTGCAGTGCGAACGCCCTACGAATTAGCTTACCTGGCACAGCGATGGTGCGCGGAAGGTGTAACTGTATTACGACGATCGACCTTGTGCACGACGTACGTGTGTTTCGGGCGACGCACCTAAGCTTTCGCGAACGGGGACCGTGCGAAGGTACTCTCCCAAACACGGTTTGATTGGTCCCCGGGAGGGCGGGGAAAAACCGAAAATGAAAATCCCAGTACGATATAGCAACGGACTGTGTACGAGCGTGCTTACCGTGCCTGATGTATACAACTACTGTATTACTGTATATGATGGGTGAGTAGGTGGATGAGTAAGTGGGTGGATAAGTGGGCGGGTATATGGTTTGTGAATTGGTAGATATAGGCGAGTTAGCAAACATTGGACATCTTTCCTTACGATTGATGGGCATCAGAGCAACTTGCATTTCTGCGATTCGTGACATGTTTGGTGCGGGTGGAGAAATCGTTGCTAAAAGAAGGGGTATGATTTCCGCACTGGAAGAGCACAGCAGGAACACATCGAGGCGGGGAGGATGCGGTATACGAGTATTCTCCCGGCTGAACGGCGTGCCTGCCACTGCTGATATCCAGCGGATACATCGGAATACCTACTTGTTTTACAGTCTCCCTAGAATACAGCGATTGACCTGTAGATTCAATGAACACGAGGCGTTGCCTGATGTAGACGCAGTGCGGCAGTCACAGCCAATTTGGTCTAATTTGTCCATTTATCGATGGGCAGTAACTCCGCATGCACACCATGAACCGGAGAGTCACCCGAGGGATAAAGATGCCTAGTGTGCGTGGCTTCCCAGATGATACATGCCGATCAATAGAAAAGTCCCGGAAGCAAAGTTTCGCTACCGCGCACGTATTATTCTGATATTTAGCGTCATTTTTGTTTGTTCTGCCGTTGTACACACCTGACGATGCCAATCCCAGCGATTGTTCAATCAAATTAGTGTTTGGCGATTTGCGCGAATTGTAACACGGAGAGAGAGTGACGAATATCTATTATTTCTGAAAAATCTGCCGAAAGTTACTCCCTAAATCGACAAAACTCCCAGGAGCAGAAGAAGGCGCACGAATGGCTAGCAGCCGATTCAGTCGAGAAATATATCATCATCGCTCTCCGTGATCGATGACCACAGAACAGGCAGGAGAAGAGAAGGCGCCCCATCATACAACGCCACTCCGTCTTCTAGTGACCAACTTGTTGAATCCGTGATAAGGTGCCGCAGAGCCAACTGGCCGTGCAGCAGCGCCAGCCAATACCGGCCCGACAGGGGGAGCTCGTGTGGACTTTTCGATTACCATTGAGGTCTACTGTAGTTGTGGCAGCATAGGAACAAGAGTGAGATGGAACCGCAAATACTGAGGACAAAAAAGAGGGCGAGGAGCAGGGGGGAAACACCCTGACGGATAAGGAGCAACAGCAGGACGAAAAGCTGGTGGCACATGGTCACCACGCAGAGCAGGGGGCTGGAATGGAGAAGCAGCAACAGCAGGAGCAGACGCAGCCGGAGCCTCTGCCTCTGCAGCCGTCCGACCTAGGTTTTGACTGCAATAATAAGGCAAACTGCTGTGCTGTGCTAAGACCACGCCCGACGGCAACGAAGAGGGAACGCTGGCATGTACCGAGACAGCGGGCAAACGCACTGATGGAGGGTCTGGCTTCTTCGTGGAGTGGGCGGGGAATATCGCCCCGAACGAAGAGAAGCCTTCCGGTAAGGGAGCGTAAAATGGATAAGCACGAGGTCACCTCCCTCAAATTAAGGCCGGAGCTACAGTAGACGTATTACAGTAGGTGAGGTTTGGCATCCCCATCGATAGCCTCGAAACGATGACAGAGGACGCCGAGAGAGGACACTCGAAATGAAAAGGGATGGTTTGGCCGTCTTTGCATTTTTTCCTCTCCTAACTCCCACCGGTTTGTGGACATGAGAGGCCGTTTAGCGTATAGCTCACTTTTCCCGCTGGGGTAAAGTTGGCCCTAGCAGCGAGAAAAAACCGAGATTTTCTGTCGTAGGCCTTGTGGTATAAGGTGTATCGCGTGGCCAGGTTTAGAACAGATCACTCGTCGATCAATCGTTTTGGGAGGACGTGCCAGGGTGACCTCGTGTGAGACAGAAACGAGAGCCCCGAAGACCTACAATAATAACGTGATGTCCTGGACCATGGAAGATAGACCCCTCTCTCATGAGTCAGAATAAGGGTCAACCTCCGCGAGATTAGGCACGCTTTTTCGTGAGGTACATCTGCTATAGGAAACGAGAGTCGCGCGAGAGTCTGTGTTTGACAAAAATAAGGTAGTTAATAAAGCGCTCTCTCGCTTTCGTCGCGATCCTGCTCACCGTGTCTTCAGCATTGTCTCCGACGCAATGCCATTAACGATGAACGACCCGCTGCTGTCGCTCTAAGTGAGGAATAGCCTTGCCATGCCAAGCTTATGCTGCCTGGCAAACGATCCGTTGATGAGCTCATACATAAAATAGTGAGGCCTACCAGGGGCCTACTCGCTGCTCCTTACTAGCGTGTCGCGGCTCGAACGCCTACGCCAGTAAGCTGATAATAGCACACCAATAAAAAACGGTCGTACTTCAACGCTACCAACGGCCGTGAAGGTTGCTATAGACCCGTATCACGGGCAAGATCAAGCTAACGCAAATTTTACTACTGTACACTCGCGACCACAGCGAAAACATATGTATCTGCTGGCTCAACCTCCTGTGTTGATTGGCCAGCGCACATAAAATCAGCGAAATGCAATCGTCGCATTCAATGCGTGATACAATGGGAGGGCACCTGAGTTGCTGATTGATGCTTCTCACTAAGGGGGCTCCTATATTTGAACTAAAACTGACTTTGTATCAAACAGTGCAGTTATCCCAATCAGCAATTCCGTGGGCTATCTCAGGTAGGCAAAGTCGGAACAAATATAATCGCAGCCAAAACTGGTCACGCAAAACTATGCGGTAGCTACTCAGTTGAGGGAGGGGGGCGTCAGCCAGGAATGTGTGGGCAGAAAGTTACCCGCCCATACCTTGGAACGGGTCGACCGCGGCGTAAACTCGCACGACCATGGCTGTAACATCCATCGGCAGCACGGTGCAATTCGGACAGCTTATTCCAGTCAAATCTTCCATAGATGAAGTCGTTTGTCTATAGTACACGTACGTGCATACACGGTAGCTACGTAGGCCGCGTCCAATCCCTCGATGACTCCAGAGAACCGTTTACATTTACCGTTGTCAAGCACGTGCAAATTCTACGTGCGGAACCTCTGAGCCGTCACGGACGAACCAGCTTCCCTACCTAAAATCATCGACCCCAAACAACTGGGCATTTGGCGAAACGCCGACCCCAAAGGAAGGAGATGCCCATCACGCATACATGCCACACACACTGGCATAGACACCCCTTCTCATACCCCCCTGTATGAAATACAATTGCCCAGCCAGTAGACGACGACCGGAAAGCAGACATATTGTACTTGTTTTATCCAAAGTGCTAATGTACAACGTATGCATACTCCCTCGCCTCGAGAACGCGCTAGGACCGGCATCCAGCCAATGTGTCGACTATTGATGGATGCCTGGAATCGTCAACCAGCAAAAGCCGTGGGGTTCTTATTTGGTCGCCGACGGTGTCTCGTACAAAAACCAGGTACGTGCCTATGGGTGTCAAGCCGCACGCGTACAGCAGTCGATTCATATTGCTGCTGTAGGTACCAGGTAAATCAACTCGTGCATCGATATTCAAGATAAAAAGGCACTACAGCAAGCTACACCATTGCCCTTCTATTGCACACTCCTCAGATCCGCGCACGAATAATCGAGTTGGGTTGGTCGCCAGAATCGGAATGGACGCATCGGTTTGTAACGGGTAGTAAGGGAACAACAACATATATATCCGTAGGTTTGTTTACGGTACACAAACTAAATGCAAGAATCGTACGTACCTGGTATAATGAAAAGTGCTTGCAGAGAACGGATTACGTTCCTTACAGTACATACTTGAAAATAACGGGATGCTGCCGCTTAGGAGACGTCGACGAAAAACGCCAAGAACGCATCGTGCGGCGAGCGAGCTAACACCACCGGGTGTACTCTCATACTGTACAAGGGCACCAGTGAGACACACGAATACTACCCCAAGCCTGCTGTCTCGTACGACAAAGGGTTGCGTTCTACACTACCTGAACGTTTACACGACTTTTACTGTTTCCTGAGGACTCCAAGCCTGGCTCTCATGGGCCTCGTGTTCCCAGTGGTTTTCCTGGGCTGTAGGCCATGGTGCCGCCCCGTCGTTGTTCTGGATGTTTGCTTGTACGTCGGTGACGGTCTTGTTCCTACGGGAAAACGCCACCCATTGCATCCTTGACAGCTGGGCCGCTGTTGTCCATGGCAAAATTCTCACCCAGAGGGCCGTTCACAGCGTCTGTTGAATCCGCCAAAATGTGCGTCAAGAACACAACAGCAAGTTGAAGAAGGTCATTGCGAAGTATTTTGGGGTATGTTATCGAGGGTCAACTGAAGCTTTCGTAGGGTGAGACGAGACTCATATGAACTTTTGCCGACTCTTCACGACGAAAAATGCATGCAGACTTAGTGATTTGCCTTTCGCTAAATCTGGACGTGGGCGTCTCAACGCAGAACGCCCATCCAAAGTTGGCGTTTGCTTCTCGATGTCTGTGGTGACCGCAAGGCGTCATGTTCTCGGGCGACACCTCTCAGCACGTCGGTCAAGGGTTTTGCCCAGGAGCTGGTGCCTGTTCCCCCGGAACAGACGTTATACGTAATAACAATCATCTACGGTACTGTGTCCCAAGGGGAAGCACTGTGAGCGAAAACCAAAGCTACCGCCCGACAGATGTTCGAGACAGAGAGCATCGGGAGCCTCCACATAACAGTGAATCATCGGATACGAGTCGCGCCAGCGCTTGTCGGCCAAACCCAAACGTTGTACTACTGCGCCGTAGCTCGTACTCTGGGGCTTAAGTGTGTTTGTTGTGAATCACACGTTCACGTGAGGCATCCTCGACACGAAGGGGCGACCGAGGTATGAGCTGACCCCGTCACCTGCGGCATGCTGGGGCAAACCAATGCGCATTTGGATGCAAACGAAGATGCGATCCCCGCCCCGGACGTGGGACCATTTGGTCGACCGCGTGTTGCCACTCAAGCTGCGTATTAGATTGTCGAGTAATACATTTGTTGTTGTGGTGATATTAGTATATGTAGCCTAGCGTGTCGTTACCCTCGAATACACTATACATCATATTTGCCGGTACCAGACATAAACAACATACGAAGTATCATCTCTAGCAGTAGCGTGTATTCACTCGGGTATATGTGGACCAATCTTACAGTCCGCCTGCTCTCCGCGGATGCATTTCATGCCGTGCATTATCATGCCCCCCGCGGCATCAAGCGTGGGGACCATGGTCTCGCCGAGAACACCCTTGGCCTCGTTACTGATTTCGGTGTGGTCGATCCCAATGTTCATCTGCCAGCTGATGCTGCCCAGGGGATCGATCGTGTCGGTCGAGTCTTGCATAGCAGCCTCGTACTCCTTGCCGTGGCTCAGACGAATCGTCGCTGCCGGAGTAATGATTCGGAAGGAAACATGGCCCGACTGATGGGCAAACAGTCCGCCGGCCACCTCTGTGGAACGAGCGACATACTTGGTGCAGTCTGCCATATTTGTCGCGGTGGGGTTGTCAATTATCCACTCTCCCATGTCCAGTGTCTCGCTCAGCTTCCGGCTGTCACGGGCGCCCTCCTGCTGCATCTTCGCCCAGTACGCCGCATTTTCTTGCTCCTTCTTCTCCCAGTATGTCTTGAATCCGAATGATCTGCATTCCCCAGGGATGTTAACCGCCGTAATATCAATACCCGGAGCCAACGAGACCGCCCCCGGCGCAGCTAGGGCCTCTTCCCCGTCGAGGAGCACAGTCAGCGAGCCATCCGCCAGACAGGGAGATCCTCCCGCGGGGCAGGCAGTGTACAGATTGTGAGGCGTTTTGGCTGCTACGACGATGCTGTGATCATGACCGTCGTCGTCGGCGGTGAGGAGAGAGAATCCAGTGATGTACGTGGTCTCCGGGGCGGAAGGGACGGGAACCGTGACGCGCATGTTGATCTGCATCGTCGGTGGGTCGGAGATCAACGCATACCAGCCATTATCTTTGCCCGAAAAGTCGAACTTTTGTCCGAAGAAACCGGTCATGTGCGGGTCGCCTGTTTTGTTTCGGGGGGGGGGTAGAAAGTGAATCTCAAGGCCAAAAGGCAAGACCTTGAACGAGCGTGTTGTTGGACCGACGCGACCAAGTATTTCGTTCTCGGCGCATACCTCCTGCACTCCGATCTTCGTGTCAGGCTTCCAAGCAACAGCATCGTGTTCTCCTTTTACCCTATTGACAGTAGTGGATCCCTCCTGTATTGGTTCCTCAGACACTCACGCGGCACACTAACGCTGCCACGGGCAATGGCTCACGAGCCTCATCGGCATAGCCTTTGATGGGAAGCAACCGTGTGCCTCAGCCTCTTCTTACCTGTAGCGGTGACGCAGGTGTTCGTTATATCCGAGCAGACAGGGAGATCGGGGTTTGACGAGCAATGGGCGAGTTCCGTGCATCCTGGGATGGTTCACGAGGGTTAGGGGAGCGAATCGGAACAAAAACCTCAGCCTCAGTTTAGCGTGTGAAGCATAGATCTGTTGCATGGCAGCTTAAATAATTAGAGACAACTCTTTCACGCCATGTGTAGGGGAGAAGGGCGCGTTCTCTAAGGGCGGCACCAGCGCAATCACGTGCAAAGAAACGCTCGATCAAGACCGACCTATCGCCCCACATGATGCTTATGACAAATATTATCGGGGATTTTATCCACGACAACTATGTTGGTGGCGGGCACCATACGTACCCCAGTGTTCGGTGTGTATGAAAGCCGGACACAGTTCAATGATATGCTGGGTATGCTTCTAAGCTCGCACTAGCTCAGACCCTAGCGTCTTGAAGCACGTGGTTTTTTCCTCTTTCTGGTGTTACGTTATTTTTTTCCTTGTTGGTAGGAGAGATCGTCTACACCACCCCAAGTTAAAGCCGTATACAAATAATTGAATTTCAATGACGTAAGAAGAAAACGTGTCAAAGTAACAGGTACAGGGACCGACCGGTACAAGGTCGACTCCGGGTACGGCGATGAGCGACCTAAGTTCCTAAATATAGTTATATATGCATCAACTATTAAATCATAGGAACGGTTTGTATATGGCTAGCATCCGGCTTTCCGCGGGTGGCGCTACCTCGAGGGTTGTCGTTTGTAGAAAAGCAGTTGCACCGGCGCGTGGGCTTTCTTCCCGCTGCGTTGAATAATTTTGAAGGGGCAGCAACTATACTGCTGCTACATACATCGGAGGTTAACACGCTTGTCACCTCATATTTACATATGTATTGTACAGTGTAATACCATATACAGACCTTGCCGTGCAAGTGAGTGCCATCAGCACTACGTTCAGTCTGTGCATACATCGACCGGTGTCAGGCACACATCCACAACGAAATATTAGCAATACCCGCTGTTGAATGTGTAGTACGAGATATGGATCGCCGCGGCAAGGACAAGCGAAGCACAACATGCAATCGTCCCTCGAAAACGACTCACCGCATCGTTTCTCTGTAAAATCGTACTCTCTTATAGTGCATTCGCACTCGTCGCTGGCGCTTTCACCGGGCAAGATGGAGCCTCTGGAATCAGCTGGTTTAGAGGCGTCGAACAGTAGATCAAGCGCGTGCACGATAGAGGCAGGCGTGTGAAAGTTATCGATACATGATGGTTTATGTCAATCACCAAGGTCCAGACTGGGTTCCTCGAGATGCTCGTGGTAATACCGAACACAGTACTTGGTATATTTGATTGTGTCCCGTGTGGAGTAAAGCATGTAGTGAATATCCAATCAAGAGCGCCGAACGTCTCGAGCAGTTCGTGTCATCCGATAGGGTGTGATTCACGCGCGCATTGGTTGGGTGTATGGACCCACGTTCTAGCGCAGGGGATGGTGCGCGTGAAGAGCTTACCTACATGGCGAGCGTAATCGGGTGAAAAGAGGAGGCATGGTACGATGGGAGGGTACCTAATATTTTGTGGGGAATACTTCGATAATGGGGCGCCTAATATTTTATGAGGCTCCTCACATGAGTAGCTCCATACGCCACCCAATAAACGCCGTTACGGACCGTGTACGCTTAAGCGGCGAGAAAACCCCATGGCCTACGAGGTCTCTACGAGATCTCTATCGAAAAGTGTAGTTCTAATCCCTCAGTTGAGAAGTCTCATCAGACATAGAATATTTTCCTGCAAGGCAGAAAGTGTTTCCTCAATCGTAGCACGCGTCAGACGACGA
The DNA here is from genome assembly GCA_037834295.1 of Postelsia palmaeformis. Classification (NCBI taxonomy): domain Eukaryota; class Phaeophyceae; order Laminariales; family Laminariaceae; genus Postelsia; species Postelsia palmaeformis. The sequence goes on from JBBMHQ010005339.1 coordinate 15,144, forward strand.
TTGCCCTGGGGTTCGAACGGTTTGCGTAACACGACCTCTCGCAGTAGATGCACACCCAGTACTCACAAGAACAGACGCCATCGATGGTGCAGCACTTTTTTCCCGAACAATGCAGGTCGCTTGTGCACCCTGATTGGAAGTGTTAAGGATCGGCCGGCAGATACACAAACGGGCATGGAAAATAATGCGCGTGGTTAAGCGGCAACACACAGTTGACCACATTTGACCTACACGATACAAACACTATCACCAAGATCATTTTGCTTCCGAAGTTCGTCGAATCCAGGTATAATGTTGCTTGACCACTATTGTGTAGCTGATCAAGTGGAATAAACGCGTCGACCCAAAAACAGTGATGACTGCATTATCTCCGAGGAGATATCTTGCCGTGTTGAAAAAGAGCAGTCCAGTCAAGAACCCACCTCCCGCACTCATGGATGGCTGTGGGCACAAAATTCACTATGCCGGATGAGTTCGACGTTGATCGCTCACTGTAATCAGCACATATGATGCGACATGTCGGATGTTCGTCCCGCGACACTCAATCCATACCCGGGAATATATAGTAAGCCCAACAGTCGAATACGTATGGGCTGGACGCGTTAACGTTATGGGTGTAGTTGAGGACCGAGCCTTCACTAGGCTATCATTTGTTCGGGGTTTCTAGCACTCTGTTGGATTGACCTTTTCTCCGGGTGGTTGGAATGTCCTTCACATACGCCGCTGCACATAGACAGTTAACGAAACAAGTACGTCGGGTGACCAAACGCGTGTTTCATCGAATGGCACGAGCTGCACAGGGTTTGGCTCCTATGCTCGCGGCATTCGGTAGACTACGCTCGTCGTATGCCCAATCGACTCTACCGCGTGAGCGCCTTCAGTGTTTACGTACATTCCCACAACGATACCATGAATGCTGTGCATCGATAGGTTTTCGACAATGGCAAAGCACAGCGGAGATTATCATCTGTTTCAAACGGCCCGCGGAGACGAGAGACTCACCGCATCTGCCGGTCGCCAAGATGATACCTGCCACACATTCACATGCATCGCTGGCTTTCTTGCCACCCTTGATTGATGCCTGTGACTTTTCTGATGTGTGGAGAAATTTGAGTAGGACAAACATGGCACCGGAATTCACGGGCGGTGGCGGTTCGAGTCGCGGCTCCGTTATCGTTATAACCGAATTAATGATTCACACGAGTCAAGAAAAAACTCCCGAGGATCCGCAGACGAGAGCGATGACGCAGATGCAGTGGTCAAGCCATGGAATGGCGAATCGTCGCGATATTCTGTCAGCCATTAAGGCACCACTACAGGCTCAGTGTATGAAGGATAACAGCCCATAGAAAATAAATATTAATAGTGTTTGCTGAGAGTGATGCACCAGCGAAGTAAGTGCTTCGAGTGCCATAATTACCACCTGCACATCCCACGTCGCTAGTATCATGACCGCTCTCCCGGCCCGCAAACAGCATTAGCTCAGGTATGCTAAGCGAACGTTTGCGTGCAAAGAGCGTGTGTGTCCTTCCCAAGGACTGTTGGCGTATCTGTAAGAAATACTTGTTTCTCCATCGAAATCGGGTCATTTGGATACTTTTTGAAAAACACACCCACTACCGGGAGTATAGGTGAGGGTAGAGTACTCACTAGAACACGTGCCATCCCCCATGCAGCATTGGTTGTCCGCGCAGTGGCTTGCCTCCGTGCAAACTAGCAGAGAGAGGGGAAGAACAAAAGGTGGCGCGTGGCAGGGTTAGGTGGAAAGTCAACGCACGTACCGTTCAACAATAGACGGGTAACAAACCGGAGTATTTGGGGGACAGATCTCACCAAGCACTGGAGAAGATCAATTTGCTAGGGTGAAGAATGCCCTAACGATCCCAGCCGATGCGATTAATGCGTCGAAGGCTCCAGGCGGCGATGCCGCAGTGGATCCAAGAAAAGGTGCTTCGTCGATCCCACCAAACGACTCTCCGATAACCTCGAGCAATGGTGCTTCAATGGCTTCAGATATTTCGCCTCCGCCGAGCGCGGGCGGTGAGCTCCAGCGATGCCAGGCGGTGACGTCATACGGTGATACTTCTGTATTTTCATGCCACGATACTCCAGCGACCCCAGACGGTATGCCTCCAGCTGGCCCGGATGATACTCCGGCGATCCTAAATGATGATACTTCAGCGATCGCCGGCGACATTTCACCGGTGTACCCACGCGAACAAAATCTAGATAAACCCCGGGATAGCGCTTCGGTGACTGTAGGATGCTCGAATGATCCAAGGCGATGCCTTCCGGTCTGCTCTTCCAGTGATGTTCCGGCGATCTCACGCGTGGTTGTTCGTGGAGTCATCGTCTCGAATGTCGACAATCCTAGTGTTTCGCTTGGTTGCTGGGGTGCACCAGAAGTGTGGTCGTAACAGCCTCAAAGGCTCAGCGGTCATGTGGGGGCTTTTGCTGGGGTCTAGCCTCTCCTGCTTGTTTACACAGGTGCAGATGTTGCAGGCCGCAAAAGTGCTGCCGTGGGAGATTATGCCTGCCGTCCTCCCCACGAAGCTATTCCGTGCTGGGGAACGTCCGGCACCCCAAACGATTTGGTCGACTACAGCCACTGGGTATCGCCTGCGAGGACGCTGGCGGGCATAAATGCCTGGTATGCGGTTGGCGGGGCATTTCGATCAGCTTGTATCCAAGCCAGGCCTAGACCCGTTCATTTATTCATGTAGCATCGAGATCCCTGTCAGCCGAACACCAACTTCTGACGCGAAGAGTTCCCGTTAAACCGGAACAGGGTTAGGCAAGCATAACGGTTCATGTACGGCCCGTATGTTGCTGCATGCCATATACCTAACTGCAGACCACGGATATAAAAGGGCCTGTCTTCAACATGTTCTAGTGGCCTAGTGGTCAAAGTCTGCTTTCAGGCCAATACCGATATATTCATTCCCTGTTGATTGGTGTGTTTATTCCTACAGACGCCGCCAACACTGCACAAGTCCGAACAAAAGCCACATTCTCGCCGTGTTCCGTTCGTTCACCTCGAGGCACCACCATCTGGTTGTTGACATATATATATATATGCCGGTCGCCCCGGTAGACTAGTGGTCAGTTTCAAAGACCATTGGTATTGGTACCCAAGTTCAAATCCCACCGTGGTGAACTATATTTGAAAAAATAAAAAGGTATCAATTGCTGAGAGCGCCTTCGTTGCGTGGGTAGGCAGAATTCGACGCAAG
>JBBMHQ010005450.1:0-18374 GCA_037834295.1 Postelsia palmaeformis
GACCCGTGAGGTTTGATCTGACCCGCGAAAAGCCCTGAAAACTATGCAGCCGCCTGATCTCAGCATCCTGTCCCTTGCTTTTCCTATGAATACCTGGTAGGTGTTTCTTCCCGTCCGCCCTTGTTGCCTTTACGTCGCACTGCTGTAGTTTCATGTGGTAATGTCTCGTCTATCTCGCATGCTCACGTGCCCTTTGCCTGCCATCTGCTTGGCTGATCGGCCACCTGGAATCGATCGACACCCCGACTGCTCCACAGGTCGGTTTCTATGCCAGCGCAGGTGACGGCGTGCTGCTGGGACCCAAACAGTCCGGGCACGGTCGGCCTCTGCGGCGCAGACGGGTCCTTCGTGGTCGTGCAGCAGCAGCTATTAATAGGTAATACCGGTAATAGGTAACTCGTCTCAATATACTCCCAATAGTGCAGTGTACTGAGGAGCACTACGCTCTTGATAGTAAGATGCCCCAGGATATATATCACCGAAAATAGCAGGTTGCTACGAATGCTTGTATCTGTACGAATTACCTGACAGTGCTTCGTTGCGGGCACACCTCCAGCTCGTCTACTTCAGCAGCTGATGTTTTGTTTCCATCAAGACCACCACCACCACCACCATCACCACCACCAAGCCACAACCACCACCACGACCACCGCCACCTCTACATCTACCAACTTTTTCAACATTTGTTTTGTTTGTTTCGTTTGGTTTGTTTGTTGCAATGTCATATCCCCTGCCAAGTCGATGGTACCGGTACCCTGCCATTCTGCGTTCGCTGCGTCACCTTTTTGTTATATTCGTGATCCTTTGCTAATTTTATTTTTTTTTCCGATTTTGGTGGCGTTTTTTTTCCAGCCCCTCCTTGTTCCGTCTTTCTGTGTCCTCCCTGTGTCGGTTGTGTTGTCCTTGACCCACCAACTGGACATAACTGCTCGTTTTTTTGTTTGTTGTTAGCTCTTTGTATTTACTCTCTTTTTGTGTTCTTGCCTTCCGTCTGGTTTTCTAGTGACGTCCTTTTGTTCCATCAGCTGGACATGTCATAGGACTGATCGTACCAGCAAACAGCAACCTTGCCCTCGGAACTTGGCCTGTGCCCTGAGCGCATTTTTGCTTCATTTTTCTTTCTAGTATTTGTTCCTTTCTTTTTTTTGTCTGTTCCCTCTTCGTGTTATGCTTTCCCTTTTTTTTCATGTTCTTATTCCTCTTTATTTTTCGAGTGTACACATGATAATAATAATAATAATAATAATAATATCAATAATAATATCAATAATAATATCAATAATAGTATCAATAATAATATCAATAATAATGTCAATAATAATATCAATAATAATATCAATAATAATATCAATAAGAATATCAATAATAATATCAATAATATCAATAATAATATCGATAATAATATCAATAATAATATCAATAATAATATCAATAATAATATCAATAATAATATCAATAATAATATCAATAATAATAATACCATGGATATGTTCCTGTCGTTATTTGGTTGCAAGTGATACGGGATGGTACCGTTTCCCTTACGGACTGGTATGATACGGCCGTGCGCACTATTTCGTACCTGTTTGTTTTCTCCCATCGAGATGCATTTTGGTACAGCCTGTTTTTGTGATTACAGGTAGGATTTTAAGGAAGTGAGCTAATGTGAGCAAATCATCGTCATCAACGACAGCGACAGTGACAGCTTGATTCTATTGGGAAACATGCAGATTTCCGCACCAAATGAAGAACACGGAGCGCCTCTTTCATTGGGCCCTCAATTAACCCTGCATCAGTCTGCCCGAGCTACTATTGACAGTGTATTAGTATAGTCTATACCACCAGTGCCTACTCACGAACCGAGAAGGTGAGAGTGTCCCACTATCTCACGGCCCAACAATCATGTACATAACGCAGTAGCTCTTCACAACACCCAAACACATGAGCTCTCCTCAGCCCCCTAACGCATGAGCTTCCCACAACACCCCCATTCGTTTTCTGCAGAGGCGGACACTGTCGTGGGCAGCTATGCGGTCTACTTCAATACTCTCCCTGTGCACCTCTGGGGTCGCAGGGGAGAGGAAGGCACGCGGAACTCGGCCCAGATCGCTTCCGCCCCGGCGCGGCGGCTAGAGCACGCTTGGTCCCAGGTGACCTTCGTGCCCGGTCACGACAGAGAGCTACTGTTTGTTCAGGGCTGGTCGAACAGGGTGCTCTTGACGAGCCTTCCTGAGATGAAACGCCGGCAGTTCGTTTCAGCACGATCGAATTCATCGGGGAAAGCGGCAGGGGGGCGGTTTGGCCTGGTGGGCGGGGAGAGGGTGGTGGCGTTGGATGGGCATGAAGCACAGGTCAGCCGCGGAGAGGGTGCTCATGACGCACATAGAAGCGCGATACTCATAGTTATTCGCATTTATTTTGTGGTGTTGGGTGGGGTGGGGAGTGTCCAGTGTTGATGCGATGACCGAACCACGTGGACTGAAGGATTTAGACGAGGTAGCGAAATAGTGTTGAGAACGCATCCCCGTGTTCCGACCGACACGACAGCTGTATCTACTATTCACAGTGGTGAACGGTCATTTTTTCTACCTGGAGACCTCTTCATTCTTGGTGTACTAGCTTCAGTGCGAAAGGTTCCTTGGTGGCGACTGTCCGTCAAGGGTTCGAGGGTGCCGTCAACCATCGCATCATATTTTGGCCTGTATAGTACATATTCTGGCTTCCGTCCGGGCCGCAAGGGTTTGGCATCGTGGCCTGCTTCGTTATTTGCAGACTGTCCCATTTGTTGTGGTGTTTCAATCGGTATATTGGCTCTCTTATAGTTCGTCCATCAGCCCTCGTCGAGCCGTCAAAACCAGTTCGGAATATAGATACGATGCCGCAGCAAACGTTTCCATTGTCGGTACCCCCTGTCAGCAAACGCCTGCTTCCCTCTCGCTCACCACCCGCTTTTACATCTTCAGGTACTAAACTCTGGTACAATCGGCGCTTCTGCTGCACCTCTGACGTAAATTATTCCAGGTGCGATGCCTGTCGATCGACAGCCGGGGAGTCCTCTTACTTTCCGGTGACGAAGCTGGGACGATGTGCGCGCGGCTCCTTCACAGAGGAGATGACGGCAGCCATCATAATAGCCACCATGGCTGCGCTTATCCTAGTGAACGCCCTGCTGGGGGAGGAGCGCGTGAGGTGGACGCTGCAGCGAAGGTGGTGCGAACGGCACACGAAGGAGGCGTGTTGGCCGTCAGCCACGTGGAGGGAAGCTTCAGGCTAGCAGAGGATGACGCGAGGGGAAGCTCGGCGCTGTTCATCTCGGGGGGCGATGGTGAGGAGGGGCAATGTCCGCGCTGCGAGAAGGGGGGAAGAAATGAGGCGACGCAATCCATCTGTTAGCTTGCTTGTGACATGGTGCCCACAAAAGAAAGTCGCTATTCAATAATAGTAATAGGTAGAGTAGAGACACGCGTTACGATAAGGGTACTGTAGTAAAGTTTGGCTAGTTTATTTCGGACTGACGGGGCTTCTCAATTTCCAATCTAGTTTTTTGTTTCTGACGTACCTAATAATGTCTGATATCCTCGGAAGCTCATTTATGTTTCACAATAGCATTCGTTGCGTGTCCCGCCTGTGGTATTGTTTGCCGGGTGAATCGGACAATTTGGTGAGGTATGGGCTCCTGCAGTGAGGATCCTCAGAAGTAGTAAGGGCACCCCCACCATGGCACGCGTCTAAAACAATGCAAAACACAGCAAAACACAGCAGAACACAGCAAAACAGTGCACGTCCTCGTGTTGTATTCGATGCAGCGTGCGTTCTCATCATCATTATCATCATCGTCGTCATCATGCTTTCTTCGGGGTACTGCCTATTAATATGACAGGTTTGGAAACGCTGGCCGGTCATTTCCTCCGCTGGTTTTACGCAATTTTACTTGTCCACGGCACAGGTGGCGTTGTTCGGCTGTGGAGGGCCACCGCACTAGTAGAACCAAGGGAGGAAACCACCCACGCCGGCAACGTGAACGTAGGGCTGCACGTTCAACTTCTGACGGATATGCTCGTGGGGGGCTTTCAGGTAGTGTCCCCCGACCGCCAGGATCGACGTCCGTCAGCTCCCTTCACCCTTTCACTCAAATCACAACATTGGGGGCCGGAAAAGCTGCAGACACTTTTCGTGACCTCGCGTGGAGAACCTCTTCGTTGCAGCACCCGAGCCCCAGCAGCATCCACGCCTTCCAGAACGACCCCCCGTGTGCCCTTCGTATGTGTCCAGGCGTTCCCCACCCCACGACGTGTACTTTGTTCCATGCGTGCAGCTCATTGACGGTCTAAACACGCACTTGCTTATCGCGCATCGCGGCAGTACTTGATGTCTTTGAGATAATCCGTACGGGTGTGTTGATTCCTGTCAGATAACCGAGTATAGTACAAACGGGCGTGCTGGTAGACAACGCGTGATACGTTTCAGGTGCAAACCCGTTTGTTGTTTCTCGCCAACATATGCGCCCCGATCCGGCACCCTAGACACAAGGAGCCCGCGTCTCGTCGCTGATGTGCTTGTCTTGACCTTCCCCTCTGTTACCTTCAGGTGTCTTGCCTGGCTTCTTCCTTGTCGTACCAACTCCCGATCGTGCTTGCCGGCACAACCGAGGGTACGGTATTTGCGTTCAGGCTTCGTGACCCCTCAATTAGTGGCGGGGGTCCACCAGGCACTGACAATAGAACCGAGAGGGACGTGCAAAACAGCGTGGCGAACCCAACCGATGGTCAGACGGAGCTCGGCGTGGTTGTGATGAAGTTTCAGCACACTAGAAATGCTATCGAACGCGTGAGCTGCAGTCGGGAGCAGGTGCGATACTGTAGGCAATGATTGGTCATGATGTTTGTGGCCCTTGAGGTGACGACGAATGCCATTGTCTCTTCGACTCGTTCGGCGGGGTGCCTGATGTTTTTGCTCTATTAATTGTAAACGCTCGACTGTTTCAGCTCCGGTGGGATTCATACTACGTTCATACCACATGGTGCGACGATGTATGTCAGACATTTGGCTTTCAGTGGGTCAGCCCCTCGGGCGCATCCTTGAGTGAAGTCTTTTTTGTCTCCATGCTAATGCCGTTATTCGTCATATGATGGAAGTTGCTACTGCTGTAGCATTTTGTGGTCGTCGGGGTTGAAGTCGATGGCCGTTTCGATCCCTGCTCTCACTATAAGTGTTCGACAGACACACGGACGAAAGGACCTCGTGCCGACCCACGCTATTGTGCCCCCCCCGCTCACCCCGCAGGAGTTTATTGCTGTGGCAGACGCCGACGGTATCATACGAACGTACCGGCCGCTATCCCGAGCAGACGATCCCGGGGTCGTGGAAGAAAAGCAGGCCTCCCAACGTGATACCGAGGACGGGGCTGCGAGCGGCACCGTGCCCCAACCGTTCGGGCTGGTCGTCGAGTGTCGCTTGGGGGCTCGCCCAGCGCTGTGCGATTTCGCTTCGGAGAGGATACCAGCGGGGATTGAACACTCGCACCGCCGTCTGGAGGGGGACGAGAACGGGGAGGAAGAGGTTCTTCGCACTTGCACGCGAGAGGGAAAACTCCGAATCTGGCCAACCACGTCACTCCCCACGCATCCGATTAAACTGCCACCCCCACAGCCGCTGCCGGCACCAGATGAAGCCCCGGCGCGGAAGACGCAGGCGTCTCGGCTTGATACCGATAGCTACGGCAGGCCAGTCACTGATACACGGAACGATCAAGAAAATCGAGACCCGTGTGAGCCTTTTGCCAGATGGGCGGCAACTGAAGCAACTGAAGCTAAGGGCCGGAACGATCCTGAAGGGGGTGAAGCAGTGGGGGAGGAACCGATCGCGAGGGGAGAAGCTCCTCTCCCGGGGGTTCGGCCGGCAGCTCCTCGACGTGTTAGCTTCGCACCGGCAGAACAGGTGCTAGCTAGAACCGCGACACCCGCATTCCTTCGCGAAAGTTTCGAAGCCAGACCCTACATTAGCAAGCAACTGCTGCAATGAAAAGCTCTCACGAAAAGGACAGAACGATCTTGATAACGTCAAGTCTTGTGTTTCAAGCCCCCCGCGAGATAGAGCCACTGAGATGGTGTCAACACAAACATGTCAGAAATTTCAGATCTCGTTTCCCTTGTCATCGGGCTTCATTTCGTTCGGCGCTCATGACATTTAGCCCCGCGTGATGAGGTCAGAAATTTCAGATCTCGTTTCCATTGTCATCGGTCTTAATTTCGTTCGGTGCTCATGGCCTTTAGCCTCGCGTGATGATCTCATATTTTCGTGGGCACCAACTCGCGTGCTGCGGGCTGTATATAGCTTGCCGCTAGACGCTCCCACTTTTTTTGACGCCTCCGGGATGCCGTTCGTCGTGCGTAGACGGACGATTTCACCATACACGCTCTTGATGCATACCGTCATGACACACACCCGAAACTGAGCACTCCGTATGAAAGCTTCCCTGTTTCCAGGGGCTTTTGGTTCTAGGGTCATGGTCCTACCTACCCTTGTTCTCCCGTCGCTAGGCACACACACACAGCATAGCACAGCATAGTGGTAGAGCCGTGCTGCCATAGAAGTTTCACTTCTGGGCAGAAAAAAAATATCACGTACGGGGCTTCTCCACCATTGTGGCTGATCAACCATTGCAACGGAGGAGCTCAACGGTATTTTATTTCATTTTTTCATCAAAACCGATTCGTGGGTATTTTGGAATATTTTCAGTTGGTAAACTAGTCGATGGGCTTGTGCTTGTGTGTATAATATCAAGGCTTATCGAACATGTTTTTCTGGAAGTCGGTTGTTGGGTGCAAAGCCCTACGGCAGGTGTAGAGCCCTCTCGACTGACAAGCTTGGAAAAATAAAAGACTGATACTGCCCTTATGGTAGCACTCGCCCCCATCATGCCGCAGCATTCAGCAGCGTTCGAATAGGCACCCCATCACCTCCATCACTCCCCCGACCCCTCCTCCTCGTCCCACGACAGGTATACAGGCTCCAAGAGCCGTATTACAATACAGATCAAGGATTGGAAGATGACGAGGAAGAGGACTATGACGGCGAGTTTGAAGGTCCGCGGCCTCCACCTCCTGCTCCGACACCCGCGCCACACTCCGCTGGCACTGGCCCGCGGCGACTTAGACAGACGTGGGGGGGGGGTACGCGCGGTAGCAGGGGCCGCGCGCTGGGTGGTACCGGCGCGGCTGGCGACTCGAGTGTCTTCGTTTCTCCTTCGAAGCTCCAGGAGGCGTCTTTGTGTTCGACCACTATTGGGCAGGCTGCGCTAGAACTTCGAATGAGGGAGGTGTGGATAATCCTAGGCTAGTATTCGTAATTGGCATGGTAGGCAATCGTTAACCGTGGGATGCAGGCACTCGCGTTTCACTGGACGCTCGTTTTGTGCCGTATCTTGATCGCTGCGGATCGTCTTATGCGCCTTCACCAATTTAGCCGTGAAACCACGATTCTGCACTAACCCCCAAGTATATTGTTCTGAACAAGGTGGGTGCACTGCAGGGGTGCAGGAGGGATTACAGTAGCGTTGTCCGGCTCTGGATCGCCGTGCGGCCACTGCAGCTCGACGCCAGAGACCTAATTCCCGATAGGTAGACTGCTAAGTGCATGCCGATTTTGACGTTTGCTTTATTTTGATGGCGTCGCCTGCATTGCCAGACCCCCCTCCCCCGCCACCAATGTGCCAGGATTCGGTCGCCCCGCTACGCTCGCCATCTCCAGCAATGTACCAGGCCCACCTAATTGTTCGTCATAATGGACCCTGTTTGTCACAAGCTCCTACACGCCACGCGACTATATATGTCACAGCCGTATTGGTTGTGCACCGCTGTCTGTCACTAGTAGGCTTGTATACACCCCCTTCTTTTTTATCAGTATCATCATCATACCTTTTATTGGGTAAGGAATATCAAACAAGCGTTGTTCTAATAATACATCGAAAGGCCACCCCTCCCCCCAATTACGCTGCGTATGCTCGAAACAAAGCCCCCCAAGAGCTCAGTTATTTTAGCTTCATGCTTTCATTTACGCCCAATTATGTCGAAATAGTTGCTAGAATAATTCATGTTAGCCTAGTTACCTTTCTCTGTCTACCTCCTCTGGCAGGAGTTCGACGCTGGTGCGGTGCAGGAGCCGGCTGGAGCAGTTTCTAGGGCGGCAGCGGCAACTGTCGTCAACATACCTCCCCGAGCGAGGACGTTCGAGGGGCTGGTTCCTGTGTCCATGGACGCGCCACCGCCCAGGCCTAAGCGGAAGGGCAAGCAGGTGACCCAAACAGCACAGTACTGTTTACGACTTGGCCCAGCTTGGGAAATGGTTGAAATTGCACGCTAACTCCTGCTTACATCATCAATTCCGAGAATTTCGCAGGCGATCGGGGCTAGCGCTACGATTGACACATATTTTAAGCGTTTTTTCATCGAGGCTAGGCCAAGGCCTATACCGGTACAGCCCTTCGAAACAGGTGGACATTACTTCAGGGGAATACCCTTGTCTCACCGCTGTGAACGATCGCGCAAGCCCTTCCGAGATAGTCCGGACTGAAGATGAGCATAGTCATGTTGGCGACCCCTATATCTTGTTCGACATCGTGCGCAATGGCGCTCAAAACTACTACCTGCAGCAGGGCACGACGGAGAACGGTTCCGGCGTTAGCGCGCAAAAAATGTGCAGGGGTGCAATGCGTTATGTGTATTCTCCCGTGTTCCTGTTGTTCAGTACACCAGTATAGTTTGGCACAGTAAATAGCACAAAAATGTTGGACTGCAAGGTGGAGCTGGCTGTGGATAGTCTTTAACGTCCCAGGTAGAGGTATTTTCACTTCGTCCACAGATGGCTCATGCAGATTTCGTAACGTGACAAATAAACTCTGTACAGCACCTGGATTCGTCTGCCCTCCGTTACCCCCTCACCCTGCCCTTGCGCATGCACACATATGTAGAACCCCTACCTACCCCTTTGATTCGCCGCGACGGCCAGGGAAAATAAAAAGTCAGCAGAACAAATCGCGCCCACAAGTAAGACATCCGTTGGCTGCTCACTTTGCTGTAACCGATTTACTTCCGATTTCACTGACTAAAATGTCTTGCACCCGCCTACCGAAAATGCTTGCGCGAAGGTGAGCAAAGAGCACCTTTCGAAAGTGCAGCAACAACGTATCACAGGAGAAGACCTCTTGTTCGACGGCATGGAGCCAGCGTTCAGTTCGATGGCACAGTTCGGCAGCTCCGGCATGGTGGGTTTCTACTACGAGCGCAGCAGTGCAACATCTGCGGTTGCTGCAGTATGACGTGCTTGTTTGGGGTTCTCCGGGATTCATCATACCGGCGGTGCTTTATGCGGTCGTATTGCACTCAATTTGTACCTTTACTTGTACATTAGGCCTGACTCATGGCCGTCAAATGCTGCCGCCCAAACACAGACTCGGCAAAAATAAGACATGCGGAAGTTTCACGAGCGAGTGTAGTTCAATCCTGAGAATATCGATAAACATTGCAAGTAAACCCTACATGCATGAACACATCGCCCAACCCCCCCCCCGCCCCCGACAAGAAAACAAGTCACTTAATTCGCCGCTGCCATCCGTATGAAAAAAAAAACGTTTCACAAGCGGTTCCTAGTAGGATGCAGCTCACCCTTCACGTGATTCGCCCAGCACCTCACGGCGCTTCGCGCTTGGTACAATGCCTGCCTGGTCGGTGACAAACACACCTGCCCCGTGCCGGCATTGTAGGGATGCGAGGGTATATGGTCATACGACCACGGCCATGCGTGACATTTGTACACCACCCCTCTCCGCTTGCCTTCGCTGCTCCTTGTCGCCTTGTGAACACAGTGGCCCCACGTGGAGTTGGAGTGGTACGGAAGCCGTGCTGTGTTTGCCGACATTGAGGATGCTTCAGTGGTATCGGACCGTGTTTGGTCTTTGGGACGACGGCCATGATTCCAGTGGCACGGGTGTAGTGACGCTTTCTAATGGTGTCAGTTTTTCGTTGTACGAGTACGAGTGTAAGGTTTATGTTGTTTGTACACTTTTCAATCTTAATGGTGACCCAGTGATGTGCGTAACAACCGTTCAGGGGCTTGATTAACTTGAAAGGTAAACCGAGGGAATGCAGTACTAAGAGCAAAAACGTCGAGAATATCTGACAATCACAGCATCGACCACACGAAGCAGCCCGTCCATACTGCTAGCTGTTTTACTAGGGGGTAGGGACGCCGGAGGGCAATGTAGGGAGATATACGACACGCCCTCAGCATTGCTCCGAGGCTTGACGGCCAAGATTTCAGAACGGCGCTAGAGGGCCACGTGTCCTTTTGGACCCCCCTCCCGCTCTACTCGTTGTGTTGCTCACAACCATGGGTGATCATTGGGTTGGAAATGTAAATTTCACCTGTGCCGATAATTTTCTGACGACTCTGTTTGATGATTAAGGCGATACCCTTCTAATGTTTGTAGAAAAAGATGAACCGAACGAGCGTGACGTCGCACGCCCGTCGATGCTCTTCGCCTCTGGACTCCGATGCCCTCCTCCGTTCAGCGTGCCACCTCACGCCGACGATACAATATCATACGACATAGAAACAGGCCATAACCAACAGCTCTATCAATCTACAGTAAACGTACCTAAAGAGTACTGTTCGACTACGGTCGAAGGGAGATTGGTCACACGCCGGGCCCGAAACCCTTAAGTATATACCCACATATCTATGTGCTGATGCACACTTGCTGTATAGGGCGGTTAGTCGAGCGACCACAGGCCCCTCGATCGTCAGACAGAGGTGACGATGGCGTCCACAGCAGCGTGAGCGATAGACCTATATTTCCAGCAATGAGGGTCGGAGGTTTCAAGGAGGCTATCGAGTTGCTTCCACCACGACGTGACGGCGGGCCGCTTGGCACCCGGCTAAGGGAAAGAGTGATTTGCGACTGCCTTATTCGACAACAAATAACCAACGAAAAGTCCACCCCATCCCTCCGTGAGCCTTACACCCACCCCTTGGGAAATGAAACAACTAAATGCTGCCACAGTTCGGCGGTTTCGATGGGCAAGACCATGATGTCCACAACGAAGCAGGGGTCTGCACACGCTGCGTTATGACGACGAATTAGAGTCCAGCATTATTTTATAGCCACGCACGCCAACACCGTAACGAGAAAAAAAAACATTAATCAGGTCCCCAAGTCTCCAATCTCGCACCCATCCTATCGAATACTTCGATTCAAACATATTGACCAAGCGGAAAACTGCGGGCACCGAATATCTTTCTCTCTTGTTTCCTATATAATATTTAAAAAATGACCAATCGAAAAACCGAAGCCTTCATGCTCTCAGTGCTCGGTGACACTTTCGGTGTGTAGCAGCATTGACTTAATACAAGTCATGAGGACTTTTGATAGAGGACGCATGCTGCACCTTGGCCATCGTCCCGCGATAGAAATACTTTTCAGTTGTTTTGACATAAACTGGCACACTACAAGTAGTATTCAAGCTATCACAGGACATCTACTGCACTGGAAAGCTACAGAAAAATGATAATCGACGATAACAGCAGTGACGGTAACATCAACATAAATCTCACCATCAACCATGTACCAGGTATGTATTTACGTATGCACACCCGGGGTATGGACCCTCCTGTGGTCAATCGATACGTCGGGACTATCGCCTAAACACCCCATGGCCGTCCACACCAGGCACAATGCGCCTCAAGAATGTAACCCTCTTTTTGCCCCGACGTCGTCACTGGTATCAAATCATGATACGCAAACTAGTTATAGCACTGCATTAGTGGTTCGTCCATAGTGCCGGTATGCGCCAGTCAACAAAACCAGCACTTTAGCGGCAGCCGCCAGTACTCAGCACACTACCGCACCGGTGAACCCCGTCTGTGCCAAGCGATGCCAAGCGATTCCCCCGACATACTAATAATAGAGGGCAACCGGCACTATAGAGGGGCCACTACGGGCCTGTACGAGTAGTACAATACCTGGTGCGCAGTACGCACGGATCTGCTCACTAGTAGTAGGGTGCTTCGCGTATACTCTAGGGGCACCCGGGTACCTTGGCTCGTATCACACACTCGACGACGCCAAGATGTAGGCTGTCAATCATACACCTGGTATATCCCGAGAGCCTGCACTCCGAAGTCAGTCCTGACGCCAGGAACTTCGGGTTTGGTCATTTCCAGCCTGTCACATCTGCGCTCGCCGCCGCACCGTATTCGCTCAACCCGACCGTGACCCAAACAGAACCACATCTGGGGCCCGGGTAACCTACTGCAGCGTATGTACCCCGCTAGACACACCCTTTGGAAGTATAAGTATGGCACTGATAGTACACCCCCGATTCGTTATTGGGACGGCCATGAGGCGGCAGAAAAACCACACTGACCCTTCTCTGCGACAATGCAAGCCCGGCACGGCTAACTGTGCGTACTCGTGCAGAATTTGGACGGAGAGAACGCCTCCCCCTCCGGGTCCTGCCCACCCTGATGCGTAACGACCCTTCTTCTCGCCCCCGTCGTCTCGCCAGCAAGAGCAGCGGAAGCAGCAGCAGCAGCGGTTGCAGAACTTGATTCAATCGCTGGAGCACTGCCTACTTCTGTTGCACCACCGCTACCGCCGCTCTCCCCTTCGACCGCTCGTGGAGACAGCAGAGAGGAGTCGGGGGCGTGGGGGGTTAGCCCTAGCGCGGCAGAAAGTGACCTAAACTCTCTCCATTCCAACCCGCCACCCCCGGTTGCTTTTCTGGCTCCTTGCTCCGTCGTTGGCTGCGGCGGCGGGGTGGTATTTGGGAGGGACTCGACTGCACTCGGGTCGATGCGCACGAGAGATGGCACGAAGCGATAGATTCCCTCTAGGAGGGAGATCGGGCCTGACACAGGTGGTAGAAACAGAAACAACCAAACGCAAAACAATGTAATAAGCCGCGGCCCTTGCCAGGCAGAGATGGTCGTTTGTCATATGGTTGGGTTGCCATGGTTTGATGGTGTCTTGAAAAAAATCTCATCACGATACAAAAAACAACCCAAAACAACATGTGCATAGGGTTTGACGGCATACAAAACAATCGCCAGGCAAAAATACGCAAAATCTTGTTATCGTAGCGCTTGCCGTGGTTTGACGCTATTTTGAAAAACGCAAAACAACGATTCCATGGGATTGGTAGAGGTGTGGCGGCGTTTAAAAAAACCTGGACCAGGACAGCCACATCGCTGTGTCATATATACACCCGTGGAATGCTCTCTACGAGCGGTCTCGGAACTTTAATAACCGACTGCAGATCAGCAATGCTGGAGGAACATATCGTACCACCCATGGCACTTACCCTAGCTAGCAGGTGAGCAGGTGTACTAAAACAGCGTTAGCTATAACTAGAGCAGTGGCTGTACTAGAACAGCAGTAGCTTTGACCGGCCAATAGCTTCACTACATCACCAATAATAGCTAGGAGTGTTACAACACCCGGCGCGAGCTTCGTCCTCGTGCATTTTTTTTCTTGATACCGGCATCAACGAAGCCCGACCATATACTGTAGCACGAATGTTGAGCTACTGCCGTACCGGTGCAAAACTGCACTACAGTGTGTGGTTTCACACTACTAAATCCTTATTTTTACGCATCAAGGCCCAGCACATTCAGTGTCCATGCTGATCCTCGTCCTACATAGTTACAAATGTTATGGTGACAGTCTGGCTGGCAGCAATTGTCTCAAATGGCTCATCTGCAACCATCCTACGAAGCAGCAGCACGCATCTACAACTATGAAGCAGGTGTCACAGCACAGGCGCACACTGGCGTCTCCGAGTACCAACCCTGGTTATGTTTTCTGCCATACTCGGGTAGGTACCCGAATACCCCCAGAACCACGCCGAAACAAACACTTGCAACACCCTTGCGACACATACACCACCAAGCACGAGCGCTC
Source organism: Postelsia palmaeformis (assembly GCA_037834295.1). Taxonomy (NCBI): domain Eukaryota; class Phaeophyceae; order Laminariales; family Laminariaceae; genus Postelsia; species Postelsia palmaeformis. The sequence continues at coordinate 13,955 of JBBMHQ010005450.1, forward strand.
ACCGCCTATGTGAAAGCTGGGTGTGAGTTGTCGAATGATGGCCACCTGCCCGATGTGCGACGAGCAAAACAGCAGTCGCTGCCACACCCCCACGAAGACAGGCGCACCAGCACGAGGGCGTTAGACCTTAACCGAACGGCTATTGCGCTTTTGTGATACAGCAGTAGCAATTGAGATTTCGAGACTACTGCTCTGAAACGCACTTACATACTGCCAGGTATTCAAGTTCAGGAGTAGTAAAATGGGACGCGGGATCAGACCCTCACGGGTTGGCTATTGTGCTTACACAGCAGCAGTTATACAGTATATGAGACTCGAGACTACAGCTCTTGTACAGTTACTAAATACTTCGTAAGGCACGGGCACTGGCACTGACACACTGGTGTATCACTGTTTTCTGCCCCACGAGCGCGCGTATGAGTCAATCAATAGGGGAGGTGAAACAACAGATACTTCCGGTCGATTTGTTTCGAAGTAGATGATGTGCGACACGAGACACCAAAAACCGTCCTTTTAAGGTCACCGGGACGAGTTTCAACGGCCTTCATCCATGGGCCATGTGCCCGCGTGATCGCATCGCGTGTGATCTTCGCCGCACATGCGCCCGACTATGATAGGACCACTACCCCGAGCTATCGTCAGTGGCATGTCCCCGATACCCTGCAACCAGTACCCTACACACAAAGCGCTGAGTTCCTCGACTACGTACCTGGAGACTCCTACCTGGTATTACTAGTATTTTCTTCGTGACCACGGACTGGGTTAGTACCTTTCCGTGACCACGGGCCAGGTCAGTACTTTATCGTGACCACGGGCTAGGTTAGAGTACCTTTTCGTGACCGTGGGCTGGGTTAGTACCTTATCGGGGTAACGGGCTAGGTTTGTATATTTTCGTCACTACGGGCTACGAAGGTTAGTACCACTTCGTCACCACGGGCGAAACTAGTAACTTTTCGCCACTATGGGCTAGGTTATACCTTTTCGTCACTACGGGCAAGATTAGTAAATTTTCGTGGTTACGGGCTTGGCTTGTACCTTGGCGTGACCATCGTTTAGATAAGTATATTTTGGTGACCATGGGCTAGGTTACTACAGCAGTACAGTACGGCAACAGTGTACTGTACGGCAACAGTTGAAAGTGAGACCAACAATAGCAACAGCAACACCTACAGAAACAGCAATAAGAGCAGCGACGACGAGCGCAGCAACAACACCAACAGCTGCAGCAACAACAGCAACGGCTACAGCAACAGCACCAGCAACAGCAACACTAACAGCAACAGCACTAGCAACAGCAACACGCAGAGCAAGCACAAGAACCGAAACTCACGTGCTCGGGGATGCCTGTGGGGGATTTGGCTGCCAACGATGCCGGTGCCGTGTTTGAGCTGGTGATGAGGTTACACGAGAGGGCGACCTCCTTCACACGATTTTCCTCCTCGTCGCTCTCCACCCAACAAATTAAAAACACAGACGCCACCTGCCAACAATAGAAAACATAATATTTACATACGGCGTGAAAAATAATTAGTTGCGCAATCGTGATGTTTTGGGGAGACGATATATTGTGGTCGTTGCTGTTCCCCCAATACCCCTGGAACACCATGAACTAACTCACTCATTCATTCATTCATTCATTTCAGGTCTATTAGCGAGTGGGAATAAATCTCACGGGCCCGTTCGGGTCGGGTCCGGTCGGCTCGGGTAACGGCGACCTGAACCGATCCGTGAATATTTTAAAGCCTCCTGACCCGACCCGACCCAACCCGACCCGCGGGTTTGGGTCATGACCCGTGAGGAGCCCTAATAGATTTAATAATTTGAAATCTGAGCATTTGCGTTCGAATAAACATACCCACCAGTAATAATAAGCAATAGGCCTGGGATTGACGGACGCATTGCCCATCGGGTAGCAGTTTCTTTCGATCAAGATCGCTCAGACACTGAGAGAGTAGTATTAGTAATAGTAGTAACAGTGCTGGTAGTATTGGCTGATAATATAGAGCTTAGGGTTAGTGCTAATTTAGTGAGGGTAGGACCCTCGGAAGAAATGAGGTGCACCCACCCTTATCCCCTATGCCCTAATGTAGCATGCATCCTACCATCCGAAACCGAATCGCCTGTCTCACCTCATTCAAGAGCGCTAACGCCTGCAGAGCGGACTCGTTCGCAGACCATTTGCCGTCTTCGTCCTTCGATAAAACGACCTGCAGCACCATGAAAAAAACATAATACGTCGTACAGCGGCATGCGCACAAGAAAACGTGGGTAGACAAACGCTTCTTTGAAGGTGTTCAGAAAATTGGCGACGGCTGATGAGAGGACGCTTGCAAAGGCATGTTTTACTGGAGTAGGGTATATACTCTGGGGTACTCCGGTACTAAATATACTCAGGTACCAAAGTTGGTTGTTTGGGTCATACTCTGGGAGGTACCCGTACACCCCCCTTGTATATACTTGCAGGTATAGTACCTGTTGATAGTAAACACCCACTTGATGGTACGCTATCTGCTGTAGTAGTGCGCTGCGTGCATTCGATGTCGGCAGGTTCAGCACCTCTAACTAGCACTACCAGGTATTGCCTATTGCCCTCAGTCTATTGGCTACAATGGTGTGTTGTGAACTTTGGGAGGCCTCAGATGGAAAGGAAGCACGGACAAAAGTGGCCAATACGGCATCGCTCGTCGAAACAGCCCGGGCTGACAGGCTACTATAGGTCAGGGCATGTGTCCGAAGTTCCCAAGTGTTCGAAGTACAATTCAGGTAATTGCAGCCACGTGGGTCACAGCGCGGGCAGCAGGATAGCCCTGATACATAAATACCTGGTATAATATATATACTGCTGGGCGTTGACACTAAATACACGGCTAATGATACCGTACATCGTGCTGTTTCGGCTGATGATACCGTACCTGGATTCGAAAAGGGTTATACAGACGGAGAAATTAAGAATCAAGACTAAGAAGTGACTATGACGACAGCAGCGACGGCCACTGCATCACGGGGGGATGATGCGTATATATATACATATATATATACATATATATATATATATATATATATATACCTGGTATTGGTTATTGGTGTCCTATTAATGATTCCAATGGTTGAATGCAATAACTTCTACGGTACGGGAGCAACACGACCCTGCTCCTACTATTACTATTAATGATGCTAGTACTCGTACGTATTACTACTGCTGAGCGCCCACGCTCCGAGCAGAAGGTCGATAAGACCAGGTATGTATCACTATGTGTATGTGTATATGTGTATGTAAATACAAAGCTTCGCTCCGCGGGCGGCCTACGCCGCCCGCTACGCTCGCTTGGGAAGGAAAAAATCATCAAAATACCATGGCAAGCGAGGAAAGGTCCATGATTGAATATAGTTGTTTCATGATCTATCGTGCAAACTGGCGACTCGATAATGCCGAGAGTCCCGCCGCAATGGTTCATTCAGGAGAAAACAGCTCGGACGCCACACATACGCTTCGCGTCGCGTGCGGTTACCGAACGTACTTCGCCCTCTACGCTCGCTCACATGCCGTACGTACGTACGTACATACCCGAGGTAGGGTAATCCTTTCCCTCTTTTGGCATGCTTGCTTCATGTACTGCTGCACGAAAGAGAAAACACAGGACGGCCTAGCAGCACCGCAAAAACAATGGAATGAAACCGAAAAAAATGACAAATAAGGAATATATCCCGGTCCCATCAAGTAATAATTTTCTGCCTGATTGGAACACCTTGCACCTGTCAAAAAATGATATAAATCTTACAGCAGAGCTTCCCTCTCAGCCTCGTACGCCGCCCGTCCCTTTCGCGACCACCTCGCCACCGATTCGATCCGGGTAAAGCTTTCCTTACTCTCTTCTCTGCCACAGTGAGCCCCGTCGACCGCCTCGCGTTCAGCCCGGTACTCACCGTGGCCGTCGTTCGCCAGCCCGGCAATGTTGTTAGCAGACTAGGTACCTCCCTCTTTGATTTCCAACCCGGTCGCAAAGTTACCACGGCTTGAATATTATCTTGCAGTCCCGAACGACCTTTAAATACTCGAACATATTCCCAAATGGAGGCCAGACAGAGCCCATTTATGCATCCCTCGTGTCTCGCGGCACGCGCGACGCCTAGGCACAAAAGCGGCGACCGCGCTCCTTGCACCCCCCCCCTACCTGCCAGCACCCGCTGACACCCGCGACGGCGCCGGGCTCGCCCACAGTGCCGTGCTCGGAGAACACGCACGCACACGAAACGAAAAAAAGAAAAAGAAAAAAAGACCGAAAGTGCCTGGAGAGATAGAGAAAAGAAATAACTACTGGAAAGGTCCGGCAAGTAATAGAGGAAGGCGGTTTCAAAGTGGGAGCTCTGAGAGGCCCGGGATGTACCAACCGAGCACGCTCAGGGAGTGAGATCTAAGTAA